>SJYV01029018.1:325847-342690 GCA_006410875.1 Neotragus pygmaeus | reverse complement strand
AAAAAAAAAAAAAAAAAATCGCACTTAATTCCCACACTGACCTAGAGAGGTCAGGCTGATTGTCTTCTGTTTTATCCCAGAAAATCTAAACTGAGGAAAGTTATGAGACTTGCTTAAGTTGTGCAAACAATAAAAATGGCAAAACCAGGGTTTGTATGTTCATCCATTTATTTATTTGTTCACACATTCATTCATTTCACAAACTTTACTGAGTGCCTATTAAGTTCTTGGCAATGTTTTGGGCACTGAAATACAGCAGGGTTTGAACAGTGAACAGTAATAAGTATAAGTCTAAAGTTTAGGCTAGTGGTCCACACTAGAGATGTAAATTTGTAATTTATCAGTGTTCAGATGATATTGAGGGCTGTTAAACTGAATGAGCTTAACTGAGAGAATGAATGTTGAGAAGGAGAAGAAGAAGAAGGAAGAGGAAGAGGAGGAGCTGAAGGGTAAGGAGAGGAGAGGAGGAGAAGACAGGGAAAAAGAAGATGAGGATTAAGAAGGAGGAAGGATTAAGAGGAGGAAGCAGAGGGGAAGATGGGAAAATGTCCAAAGCTTGAACCCTGGTTCCCCCAAGTTTAGGGATCACAGAAATGAGGAAAAAGCAGCACAGAGTATAAAAACAGTGGTCAGGTGTCAGAAGAAAAGCTGGGAGACGTGTTCTGGAACCCAAGTTAAGAAAGGGCATCCGAGAAGAGAGTGTGTTCAGCAGCCCATAATGGTGTTGGTGATTCTAGGAAGATGAGACCTGAGAAGCAATCTTTTGATTTAATCATGCAGAAGTCATTGTAACCTTGATAAGAACAGCTCCAAAAGATGCTATCGGATTGAGTTCTAGGGAGAATGAAAGAATGATTAAAAATAATCACATACCTTTCTTGTATAAGTTTTGCTGTAAAGGAGGAAAGAAGTGGGAAGATAGGACTGGAGCTATAGAGGGAAAATAAGGAGAAGAGACTAGAAGGGGATGCATGTTTGAGTTCTTGTTTGTATTCTCTCCAGATCAGTGGAAAGGGAAAATGATGCAGACGGAAGGAGAATTCTTGGTGAGTGACAAAGGAGCCCCAGGTGATGGTGGGGCTATTCCCAGACAGTCAGAGACAGCTCACCCACCATAACAGGATGGAAGATAAGTGGGAGCACATGCTCTGGTGGAGGGTGGTGGGGGGAGCTTTGGCAATTTTTCATCCAATTAATGTCTATGTTCTTAGAAATTAAGCAATTTGATTTTGGTCCTTCAGTACCAGTAGATGGACTATCCTAAATCAGTGTTACTTTAGAAAAGCTTTTTTAAGGTTCTCAATGATTTGACCATAATTTAAAATCTTCCAAGGCATCAAGTCCATTAGTGATTCTAGTTAGACAATGGAGTTATTTTGTGACATGTGAACATTTATGGTAAGCAACTGTATAACATTTTGCTATTGTCATAAGTGAAAAAGAGAACGGCCGGTTGTATGATTATATCAACCCAAGAAAATGGGATTTCCAACTATCTGATATTTGCTTTCTGTTCATACTCAAGTGTGACAGCCCCATTTTTCACTCAAATAATGAATTATTATGTACTAGTCTGAATTCTTCAGAGAAATAGAAGCAATCTGATATGTATAGAGAGATTTATTATTAAAAATTGGCTCATGTGGTTATGAAGACTGAGAAGTCCTAAGATTTGCAGTCAGCTAACTGACAGCCTAGGAGAGCTGATGATAAGGTTCTGGCTCAAGCCCAAAGGCCTGAGAAGCAGAATTGCTGATGGTGTGAGTTATAGCCTCAGCCCAAATCCAAATGCAGGAGAAGACCAATGTTCCAGCTTGAAGAGAGACAGAGAAAGCAAATTCTCTCTTATTTCATCTTCTTGGTTTTCTATTCAGGTCTTCAATGTATTGGTTGATGCCCACTTACATTGGAGAGGGCAATCAGCTTTATTCAGCCTACCAACCAAATCTAATCTTATCCAGAAATACCCTCACATATACATCCATAATGATATTTAGCCAAATATCTGGGCACCAATGGCCCAGTCAAATTGATGCATAAACATGAAAATCATAAATTGATACACATGAAAATGAGTGTAAAAATCTATATTTAAGAGAAACTGATGGCCTTTGTTAAACATTGAGGCCACTCAAAGTATGGAAACTCATCAGAATATCATTGGTACATAATCAGAACAGGGGAATGTGGTGGATCTTAATTCCTTGTATACTCACATAGTCTATAACACTCTGTGTGTGCATGCTCTTTCGTTAAGTCATGCCTAACTCTTTCCTACCTCATGGACTGTAGCCTGCCAGGCTTCTCTGTCCATGGGATTTCCTTCTCTAGGGGATCTTTTCAACCCGGAGATTGAATCCGCATCACTTTACCACTGAGCCACCGGGAAAGCCCATATATAAAGAGGAAGAAAACATCTTTGGAAATTGCAACAAGAAGACCTCTCTTTTTTTGTTTGTTTTCTTTTTCTTTTTGTTGGTGGCTATACCTCGATGCATGTGGGATCTTAGTTACCCAACCAGGGATCAAACCCATGCCCCCTGCAGTGGAAACACAGAGTCTTAACCACTGGGTTGCCAGTGGAGTGCCAAGAGAAAAAGATCTTATGTTAGGAAATGCATTATTTTGTTAGGACTGCCATAACAAAATTGCCATAGACCAGATGATTTAAATAACATAAATTTATTTTCTCAAAGTTCTGGAAGCTGGAAGTCCAAGAGCAAAGTGTCAGCAGGTTTGGTTTCTTCTGAGGGCTGTCACAGAAGGATCTGTTCCAGGTCTCTTTGGCTCACATCTGACTCCCTTGTCCCTGCCTTGTCCCTACACTCCAATCTGTGCCCGCAACTCCCCATGTCTCTGTGTGTCTGAATTTCTCTTCTTATTAAGAAACTAATCATACTGGATTAGGGCTCACCCTAACAGCCTCATTTTAATTTAATTACCTCTTTAGAGGCCCTTTCTCCAAATATAGTGACGTTCTAAATTACTCGGGGTTAGAAACTTCAACATATGAACTCAGAAAGAGGCAGTATGCAATGCAGGCCACCATAGAAAATTTTGGAGAAGGAAATGGCAGCCCACTTCAGTATTCTTGCCTGAAAAATCCTATGGGCAGAGGAGCCTGGTGGGCTACAGTCCATAAGGTCCCAAAGAATTTGACGTGACTGAGTGACTAACACTTTCACAGAAAGTTTACTGACTCTCTGATTTGGGGTTATTAATTTCTGATGGTCAATGACTTTGATGGTATTCCCAAACAATCTCCACTTCACAATTACAAAATATTTAAAATACAATTTATCATAGCATAACTTTCAAAATTGTTCTTCCTACATTTCTCCATTAGTTCTTGAGTTCACCAGGAGAATGATGGAAATGACTGTATCAGCCCAGATTTATAACTCAGGCTTCCCTAGTGGCTCAGATAGCAAAGAATCTGCTCACAATGCAGGAGACCTGGATTTGATCCCTGGGTCAGGAAGATCCCCTGGAGGAGGGCATGGCAACCCACTCCAGTATTCTTGCCTGGAAAATTCCATGAACAGAGGAGCCTGGCAGGCTATAGTCCATGGGGTCACAAAGAGTCAGACACAACTGAGCATCTAACACTTTCACTTTAGCAGCTCAAGTTTCACTGAATTCATCGCTGTGTCATTACATGCACAGTTTTTTAATATTCCCCCCAAATTTTCACACTCCAAAAGGCAGAGCCTAGTTCCCCTCCCCTTGAATGTGGGATGGACTTAGTAACTCACAAGAAACAAGCAGAGAGTGGTAGAACTGATAATGTGTGGTTAAGTCCGAAAGACAGTGCTGCTTCCTTCTTTTATTTCTTGGATTGTCCACTTTACCATTCTGAGCTCTCAAACAACCCTACGGGTGCTATTTTGAAAGAATAAATGAAGAACGTGCATCAGGGCAAAGGAATCATGAGCCATGTCAAATGAATAATATGAAAACTGAGAATTGACTATTGGCTTTGCACATGTGACTTGATAACTGATGATTTGACAAGAGTAGTTTTGGTGGAATGTCAAAAGTCTGATTGGAGTGGATTTAAGAGAATATAGACAGAGAAGATTCAGAAAGAGTGAGTACAAAAAATCTTTTCAGGAAATTTTGGTGTATAGAGGAACAAAGTAGGCCAGTAGCTGGCTGAGGAAGTAGGCCAAAAAAGTTTTTATTTATTTACTGCAAATGGGACATATGATAATAAACTTGGGTGATATTAGAAGTAATTCAAGAAAAAGTGGAAAATTGTGAGAGAGAGGAGATCCTTGATGAATCTTTGTCCTTAATTAGGTGTAGGATAGATAAATCATCCTGTTATAAGGTGAGAAAGCCCAGTGTATAGAGGCAGATATTGGTGGACAGTTAAACTCAAAAGACGTAGCTTATGGAAATTCTTTACTGATTTCTTCATGTTTCTAGTGAAGTGAAAGGCAAGGAAAAGAATAAGCTGAGAGTTAGGTTCATAAGGAGATGCTAGAGGTTAGAAGAGTGAAAACAAAAGTGAAAGTGTTAGTTTTTCAGTTGTGTCTGACTCTTTGCAACCCCTTGGAATGTAGCCCACCAGGCTTCTCTGTCTATGGAATTCTCCAGGCAAAAATATTGGAGTGGGTTGCGACTCCTTCCTCCAGAAGATCTTCCAGACCCAAGGATCAAACCTGGGTCTTCCTCATTGCAGGAAGATTCTTTTCCAGGGAAAGAATCTGACCCACCAGGGAAGCTTTAGAAGAGCAACGGAAGGTTTAAAACTGTAGTTGAACCTAGACTGTCACATAAAGTAGTCAGAGAAAAGCAAATATCATATGTTAACATGTATATATGGAATCTAGAAAAATTATACAGATGAATATATTTGCAAAGTAGAAATCAGTTCATTTCAGTTCAATTGCTCAGTTATGTACTACTCTTTGTGACCCCATGGACTGCAGCACGGCAGGCCTCCCTATCCATCACCAATACCCGGAGTTTACTCAAACTCATGTCCAATGAGTTCGTGATGCAATCCAACCATCTCATCCTCTGTCATTCCCTTCTCCTCTTGCCTTCAATCTTTCCCAGCATCAGGGTCTTGTCAAATGAGTCAGCTCTTCACATCAAGTGGCCAAGTATTGAAGTTTCAGCTTCAACATCAGTTCTTCCAATGAACATTCAGCACTGATTTCCTTGAGAATGGACTGGTTGGCTCTCCTTGGAGTCCAAGGGAATTTCAGGAGTCTTCTCCAACACCACAGTTCAAAAGCATCAATTCTTCAGCGCTCAGCTTTCTTTATAGTCCAACTGGAAAAACCATAGCCTTGACTAAGTGGGTTGGGAAGATCCCCTGGAGGAGGGCATGGCTACCCAGTCTAGTATTTTTGCCTGGAGAATCCCATGAACTGAGGAGTCTGGCAGACTACAGTCCATAGGATCACAAAGAGTTGGACACAACTGAAGAGACTTAGTATGCATGCACACGGTACTGTCAGGTGAGTGTTGGAAAATGAAACAGGAACAAGACTGCAGTACTGGATAGGGCCACGGACTGTGAGATTTAGGAGGAGGGGTGATGAATAGGANGGATCACAAAGAGTTGGACACAACTGAAGAGACTTAGTATGCATGCACACGGTACTGTCAGGTGAGTGTTGGAAAATGAAACAGGAACAAGACTGCAGTACTGGATAGGGCCACGGACTGTGAGATTTAGGAGGAGGGGTGATGAATAGGAGACAGCAACAAGGCAGCAACAGAAGCTAAACAGAACTAGGGAAATGATCACTAATGAAAATGCAGTGGTAGATATACTTGCCTAGTAATTTAGCTAAAGATTCTTAATTCTATTATTTGGGTAAATATTTGGGGGTGAATGTGTTTAATTTCTCCTTTGAAATGTTTACAGAAATAATAAAAAACAAAGAACTGACTTCTAAATTTCTGAATCTAGAATTCAAAGAAGCAAACTGTTTTGAATGCTCATAAAATGCCTCAGTAAAAGACAGAAATGGTAGGGACGTAACAGAAGCAGAAGATATTAAGAGGAGGTGGCAAGAATACACAGAAGAACTGTACAAAAAAGANCTTCAGCATCAGTCCTTCCAACAAATATTCAGGACTCATTTCCTTTAGGATTGACTGGTTGGATTTCCTTGCAGTCCAAGGGATTCTCAAGAGTCTTCTCCAATACCACGGTTCAAAAGCATCAATTAGAGTGGGGGAGGGTCTTGGCCCCCAGCTCCGCCCGGTCCCTCCCTGCCTTTTAGGCGTCCACACAGCAGGGACATCCCAGTTCCGCTTGGTGCTCCTCGCCCGCCACCCGTGTGCCCAGTCCGCGAGGCCAGCCCAGTTCTCCCGGTCCGCACTGCCCCCCGGCCAGCCCGTGCCCCACCACAACCATGGACGCCATCAAGAAGAAGATGCAGATGTTAAAACTGGACAAGGAGAATGCCATCGACTGCGCAGAGCAGGCCGAGGCCGACAAGAAGCAAGCTGAGGACCGCTGCAAGCAGCTGGAAGAGGAGCAGCAGGCCCTCCAGAAGAAGCTAAAAGGGATGGAGGACGAGGTGNTTAAAACTGGACAAGGAGAATGCCATCGACTGCGCAGAGCAGGCCGAGGCCGACAAGAAGCAAGCTGAGGACCGCTGCAAGCAGCTGGAAGAGGAGCAGCAGGCCCTCCAGAAGAAGCTAAAAGGGATGGAGGACGAGGTGGAAAAGTATTCTGAATCAGTGAAGGATGCCCAGGAGAAACTGGAGCAGGCTGAGAAGAAAGCCACTGACACTGAGGCAGATGTGGCCTCCCTGAACCGCCGCATTCAGCTGGTAGAGGAGGAGCTGGACCGGGCACAGAAGCGTCTGGCTACAGCCCTGCAGAAGCTGGAGAAGGCTGAGAAGGCAGCTGACGAGAGCGAGAGAGGAATGAAGGTCATCGAAAACCGAGCTATGAAGGATGAGGAAAAGATGGAGCTGCAGGAGATGCAGNCGTCTGGCTACAGCCCTGCAGAAGCTGGAGAAGGCTGAGAAGGCAGCTGACGAGAGCGAGAGAGGAATGAAGGTCATCGAAAACCGAGCTATGAAGGATGAGGAAAAGATGGAGCTGCAGGAGATGCAGCTGAAGGAGGCCAAGCACATCACCGCAAATATGAGGAGGTGGCCAGGAAGCTGGTGATCCTGGAAGGAGAGCTGGAGTGTTCAGAAGAGACAGCTGAGGAGGCTGAGAGCTGAGCCAGGCAGCTGGAGGAGGAGCTTCGAACCATGGATCAGGCCCTCAAGCCCCTGATGGCCTCAGAGGAGGAGTATTCCACCAAAGAAGATAAATATGAAGAGGAGATGAAACTGCTGGAGGAGAAGCTAAAGGAGGCTGAGACCTGAGCAGAGTTTGCTGAAAGGTCGGTGGCAAAGTTGGAGAAAATCATCGATGACCTGGAAGAGACCTTGGCCAGTGCCAAGGAGGAGAACGTGGAGATCCACCAGATCCTCGACAAGACACTGCTGGAGCTCAACAACCTCTGAGGGCTGGCCTTGCCCCCAGCAGGCTAGCTGCCACCCCAACCAATAAAATGGATGTTACCAGGAAAAAAAAAAAAAGCATCAATTCTTCCCATGCTCAGTTTTCTTTGTAGTCCAACTTTCACCGTGCACTTTAGAGTTGCTCAATAGATGTTTGATGAAAGACTAAACAAATGAATGAACACTGCAGCTGGGGAGATCAGAACAGGAAGGGCAAAGGCAAGGGGATCATCATAATTGGAATTCTGGGTTCTTCAGCATGCCTGACCACCTCCCCTTTCCTTTTTATTTCCCTTTTTTCCTATTTTCCAGATGTGCTTTTTCTTCTTTCTTTTCTCAACATTCCAAGTAAAGGGTACCAGGTCCACTGACCCCTTGCTTGGTCAGTGACAGATGGGAGAGCAGAGGCAGCTGGGTGCTGCTGGAGTTTATCTCAGAGCTGTTGAGGTTGGCGGAGGGGGTCAGTTGGCAGGCTGAACCCAACTGGCATCTTAAAGGCACAGACCTGGGCAATGTTTTGCAGCTTCAGCACAACAGAGGTCCTGCTTTCGGAGGGAGACCGATAAACAATGGTCCCACAGCTTAACAGGATTGAAATATGATGCTATTCAAAGGGGATGTCAAAAGGATTAATAGCCCATCTCGTAGCTTGGTGCTAAAGCCACGCTCTTGCCTCGAGTTAAATCACGCTTAGCCTGTGTGCTACATTTTAAATCTTCTCCATTAAGTGCAGACCATTAGCATCACAGCGTGGGGCTGGTTTTCCAGGACCCACTGCACACTAGTACAATGTTCCAGTTGGGTCTTTTTAATGGGGACCAAGCTGAGCACCTGGATAGGAAGCACAGCTCAACACATTGAGTCTACAAATAGATATCTGGCCCCTTTCTTGGGACATACTTCTGGACTTGGGTCGAAACGCTCAAGAGAAACAAAGTGTCTCAGAAAATAAAGAGACACAAATAAAGGGACAATGATGGACTCCACTGAATGCCAAGTGACAGAACTGAATCTTGTCACACATCCTGCACATAAACAGACTTATGGGGGAAGAGGGTAAGTCAAGGTAAGGGTGATGGAGCAGGTTGTTTAAACAAAGACAGTCTAAGCTTCTATGCCAGCAGTGGCTGGGTCCTATGTTCAGGCAGGCACACCCCATGAATGTGCTTTGTGTCCAAGTTCAGGTTAAAATGGACAGGACTAAGCAACTAACACTTCACCTCACTTCAAGTTAAAATAACACAAGATGATAAGTTCAGCACCTATAGATTTAAGAGTTTCACTCTCTAACTAGGATACTCCTTTTCCGAGTGGTGGTTCTCAGCACACAGACGGGATCCAGAGATGATGGCTCTCCATGTGGCCTGCTGAATGAAGAGCAGCTTATAATCCTGACTTTTAGGCTGAGGACAGTGTGGCCTCCTTGCTTCCTGGTAGAAGGAATGATTCACTCTATCCTTCCATTTGTATCCCTTTGTGAGGAAAAACAATGGCCTCCCTCACATAGAAAGTGGACTTTCCCCCCCACTTTATTGAGGTATGAGTGACAAAACTGTAGATATTTAAGGTTTACAAGGTGATGTTTTGATAGACGTCAGTTTGAAGTGATTACCACAATCGAGCTAACTCACATGTCCTTTATCTTATATAGTTATCTCTTTATGGTGAAGACACTTGAGATACGCTGTCCTAGCAACTTTCGAGTATCCAGCACAGTATTATTAACTCTAGTCACCATGCTATACACTAGGCCTCCAGAACTTTCTCATCTTATACCTGAGTTTGTACACTTTGAGCAGCATCTTTCCATTTCCTTCTGCCCCAGTCACTGGTCACCGCCGTTCTATTCTCTGTTACTGTAGATTCCATTCCCTCTGCATATATAAACGATACCATATGGTATCTGTCTTCCTCTGTCTGGCTTATTTCATTTAGCATAATGTCCTCCAGTTTCATCCATGTTGTCAGAAATGGCAGGATTCCCTTCTTTTTCAAGGTTGAACAATATTCCACTGTATATCATATTTTCTTTATCCATCTGTCAACAGACATTTTGGTTGTTTTCATATCTTGGCTGTTATGAACAATGCTGGGATGAACTTGAGGGTGCAAATATCATCTCCAGATAGTGACTTTATTTCCTTTGGATGTATACCCAGAAGTGGGATTGCTGGATCATATGGTAGCTCAATTTTTAATTTTTTGAGGAACCCCTATACTGGTTTCCATAGTGGCTGTACCAATTTACATTTCCACCAGCAGTGTACAAGTGTTCCCTTTTCTCCACATCCTTGCCAACAATTATCTTTTGACTTTTTGATAACAGTCGTCCTAACACGTATGAGGTGATATCTCACTGAGATTTTGATTTGCATTTCCCCAGTTAGTGGTATTGAGCATCTTTTCACGTTCCTGTTGGCCATTTGTCTTCTTTGAAAAAATGTCTATTCAAGTACTTTGCCAAATTTTTAATAGGATTATTTGATTTTTTATTATTGAGCTGTGTGAGTTCTTTATATATTTTGAATATCAACCCCTTATCAGATATATGGTCTGCAAATATTTTCTCCCACTCAATAGGCTGCCTTTTCATTTTGCTGATTGTTTCCTTTGCTGTGTAGGAACCTTTTAGTTTGATGTAGTCCCACTTATTTGTTTGAGTTTTAGTCTCCTGAGCTTTGGGTGTCAAATCTAGATAATCACTGCCAAGACTGACATCAAGCTTATACCCTATATTTTCCTTGTGGAGTTATTTTATCAGGAGGAGATGGTAGGGAGGTAGATAGTTCTCCTGTCCTATCCAAGTGCCAAAAAGGCGTGAAGAAAACTGTCCTTTGGAGAGGGGAGACATGATCATCCCCACTTAACCTCCCTAATCAACACAGAGCTTTCAGACACCAAAGTCAAAGTCAAGGGTTGTTATTTTGTGATCACTGCAGATGGTGACTGCAGCCATGAAATTAAAAGACGCTTACTCCTTGGAAGAAAAGTTATGACNTAAATGGGAAGTGAGTTCAGGGTGATAGAGGATATTAGAAATGGACAGGAGCAACATAAGGTCAGAGAGATGGGTTGGTTCTGGAATATAAATCTCAGATGGGTAAAATTATTTTGATAGGCCATTGGCATTACTTGAAAATTTGTGAGCAGGGTAGAAGGGGGCTCAGAACTCAGCTTTAGGAGAATGAATCAGGAGGTGATGTAATAGATGTTTTAGAGTGGAAAGAACCTAACATGTGAAGAGCTTGGTGAGGAGCCTTTGGGTAATACTGGGATATCCCATTCAGCACAGGGCATAGGTTTCTGAAAACAGGAGTGCTAATTGGATCGGTGCTGTAAAGACTATATAGCAAAAGAGTGATTCAAACGTTGGGTCATGGAGTATGAGAACCACTGGAGAGAAGAGGGAGCTGAGGAGAAATAGGTGACGTGGGGGTCTCGGTAATGGGGAAGAGCTGGTATGATGGGAGAAACTGGGCAGCTGGAAGGAAGGAGGGACTGTGTGTGGTTATGAAGCACACTCCTGGGAGTGAAAGAGTTGCAGGTGACGATAAGGAACTGGAGAGAGAAGTGCTTTGGAAGTTAGAGAGTCAAAGAACTCAAGAATCAGGGTGTTTGGGGCCTATCACAATGGTGGAAGGTCCTGCCAAAGTACAGATCCTGAAGATTTCAGGGAATGAAGAACAGTGTCCTTGAGGGCAATAGATCATACAGCTGAAGATGCCATGTGCCTCGGGGAGAGGGTGCTGCGCTTTTTTTTTCATCTTTTAAAAAAATTTATTTTTATTGGAGCATGCTGCTGCTGCTAAGTCGCTTTAGTCATGTCTGACTCTGTGCGACCCCATAGACGGCAGCCCACCAGGNTCCTACTACATTATTCCTTCTTAATCTAATCTTATATTAATTAATAAATAAGTGTTTTCCTCGCCTATCCGTCTCCCCTTCGAATCACCCTGGATCCACCGGGGCAGGACCCTTGCACACAGCAGGTACCTGGGTTGGTGTTCCTATAGTTTGCAGTCCTGACAGTCAAACTCACCTGTATTTGCATATGGATTCCTCAAAGAGTATTAGCTCTCTCTAAATAATACAACAAAGTATCTTATAATCTTTTATCTAAGCTTCAGACTGTGTTCAAAAACTATATTTTACTATCATAAAAACCCAGAGTTCCTAATTAAATCTGGTTAGCCCTATGTGTATTAGGCATCAGTGCCAATTGTTTTTCTTATTAACAAAACAAAGGATAAAATAAACTAAAAGCCACAGGTTACCAGCAGCTGCGCTGTAAGAAACTAAAATGGAAAAGTAAGTTTTCTCCTCCCCAGGGGTCAGCTTTACCTCATTTCTATTACTAGATTTGTCTTGTTCTGCATGGATCTCATGATTTTCCCTACCTCTGCTTTCCAAAATTTGATCTGACTCATATTCACAGGTCCCTTGTTTCACCTAAAATACAGGTGATGTGAGTTACTGTAGTTCAGTGCTATATGAATTTGGAGCTGGCTTGATTCCTCAGTTCCCCCAAAGGCCAGTCTATCTTTGGGAAACAGTTTGTGGTTCTCCAAGAAAGGAAACATAGAGATACTATATGATCCACCAGTTCCACTCCTAAGTTGTACCCAAAAGAACTGAAAACACAATTCTACAAAAAAGCTTGTTCACAAATGATCATAGAAACATTATTAATAATAACCAAAAAGTAGAAATATCTCAAATGTTCATCAACTAATGAATAAGAAAAATGTAGTATTAATATATCTGTACATTGGAATAAAATCATAGCAAGAAAGGATAAAGTACTGGTATATGTTACAGCATGGTTGAATTTTGAAAAAAATATTATTAGTGAAAAAATCCCAATCACAAAAGACTATTTTTTGAATGATTCCATTTATATGAATTATCTTGGCTAGACAAATATAGACACAGGAAATAGAATAATGTTATGTAAGGGCCTAGAGGGAAGATAGAATTGGGAATAACTACTAATGGATAGGAGAAGGCAATGGCAACCCACTCCAGTACTCTTGCCTGGAAAATCCCATGGGAGGAGCTTGGTAGGCTGCAGTCCATGGAGCTGCTAAGAGTCAGACACGACTGAGCAGCTTCACTTTCACTTTTCACTTCCATGCATTAGGGAAGGAAATGGCAACCCACTCTAGTGTTTTTGCCTGGAGAATCCCACAGATGAGGGAGCCTGGTGGACTGCCATCTGTGGGGTCACACACAGTCGGACACGCCTGAAGCGACTTAGCAGCAGTAGCAACAGCTAATGGGTATGGGCTTCCCTGGTAGCTCATTGGTAAAGAATCTTTCTGACAATGCAGGAGATGCACGTCCAACCCCTGGATCGGGAGAAGATGCCGATTTTAACCCTGGAGAAGGAAACTGCAATGCACCCCAGTAATCTTGCCTGGGAAATCCCATGGACAGAGGGGCCTGGTAGGTGACAGTCCATGGAGTTGGAAAAGATTCAGACATGACTTATTGACTAAATAGGAACTAAAGGGTGCAGGATTTCTTCTTGAGGGAACTAAACTCTTTTAAAATTAAATTGTAGTGATAATTGTACAACCTTTATAAATATACTAAAGAATATTGAACCGGGCATTTCAATGAGTAAATTGGCATGTGAATTTTATCTTAAAATATACACACTGAGAACTTTGATATACAACATACTATTTAAAGATCTAAGAAGGATGTAGATACAAGATTTGCCTATAATGAACTGAAAATAGTGGTTTGCGACTGTTTTCCCATATCTCTTTATATATAAAGGTATTGTTTTGTGTCACTCCCAGCTTGATAATGAAGCCATTTGAAAGGAAGGCCTGAAGCACTCACCTAGGCCTTGCTATTTCCCGTAGCCACTCCCGCCGCCCCCCGCCCCCCAGATGTTTCCCAACCAGAGCCACGTGTTGTGGCTAGATTGGCCCTCGTGGTCCTTATTATGACTGAAGGATGATCATTAGGATCAACAGTAATCATTAGGGAACTTTGAAAAAGCAAGGTTTACTGCTCCAGGTGCTGGAGGGTGCAGAGCACATCCGGGGCCACCCAGCCAGATCTTGAGTGCAAAGAAGGAGCAAGGACCCAGGTCTTTGCCTTTATTGGAGCTGAGGGTGTGGTGTATAGGGTTTCACAGCTTTACTCTTTTTTCTTTAGTTTGAATGAGATTTTATTTATTTTTAAATTTTTTATTGAAGTAGAGTTGCTTTACAGTATTGTGTTAGTTTCCAGGGTGCAGTGAAGTGACACAGCTTTACTCTTTACAGGTGAATTTAACCCATAAGAGCAGGAATTAAAAGGGAAGAAGGAAGAGAAAAGCAGGGTCACCCAAGCGGTCACTTGTCTAGGTCACCCTGGGCTTTCCACAAAGGGAGCTTCACGGGTAGGGGCAGCCTGGCTCTTTGTGTGGCTGTGTAGCTGGCAATGTGTTTATTTAAGATTGGTGTCTGAAATGGAGGCCTCAGTGTTAATGTCTTGAAAATGTGTGTCCACCCAAGTGAGATGAACTGATTATTAATTTTCCTTACCGTGTCTTGTTATTGGGATGTTTTTCCTCTCCCTGCAACAATTGATGGGCACATCATAACTCTGAAGTTTCTGGTCACTTGACACTGAGCTTCCAGATTCTGGTCTCTGCGCTGGTGGAGCAGAAGTCCATGTAGGGTACACAGACCACTGTGAAGTATGGATCCCAAGCTTACCCCACTGATTTCATCTTGTATCTGTTCACCATTCCTCCACACATAAAGCATCTATTCCCTTTCTTTTCCCTTTCTTGAATTCTTAAATCTCTGCACGCTCCCCACCCCACCCTAACTTTTTCTATTGATCTCTTATGTAGACCTTTAGCAGTATTGATCTGCATTGATGGAATCTTAGAGTTAAGAATATTGAGACTCTTGATTTCTATCTTGTTTTTGATAAGTGGGAAAAGTAATATTCACACTCTAAAGCCTGAGACAAAGCCATGCACAAGATATTATGAAAGCCTGAAGATGGGGCAAATGTGCTGAATTTGAAAATCCTGGAAATTTGTGTGGACAGAGCAAGGAAGTTTCCCCTTTATTGTAAAACAAGTTTTTTTTTTTTAATTTATTTTATGTAAGTATAGTCGATTTACAATGTTGTGGCAATTTCTGCTGCACAGCATAGTGATTCAGTTATAGATATATATATTCTTTCTCATATTCTTTTCCATTATGGTTTGTCACAGGATATTGAATATGCTCTGTGCTATACAGTAGAACCTTATTGTTTATCCATTCTATATATAACATTTTTAGTTGATGCGTCTTTCCAGGTAAAATCCTTAAATGACTTTCCATTTTCTTATCTTTGCTTTCAGAGCCATCTTAAATTTAGCTTCAGTGCCTCTCTTCAGGCTTAATTTCTTTTAGTCCTCTTCAGATAGACAGACCTCATCATTTCTTTTGCAGGCACTTTGCTCCACTTCTCTGCCCCTTGTATCAGGCAGTCTTGAGCCTCCTTGCATCTATGTGTGCAGATCCATGCTGCCTCCTTCAGAAACACTTCACCCAACCCAGAAGGCAACTTCCAGTTTGTATACCTTAACTTAATGAGTCATGAAAAAGAACTCTTCCCCTGAAAGATATCTTCTATGATAACTATAATTCATTTTATCTTCAATAAACCTTTAAGGAATTCTTATTACCCATAAGGTAAAATAGAATCAGATAAAACACTTGCTTTCAAGGAGATGGTAGATTAGGAGTTCTGTGAGTGCACAGTGCAATTACAAAACCAGGTAAAAATAAAGCATCTTTATCTGGAAAGAAGCATCAATTAAAAATGTTATTTATAGAATGGATGAACAAGGTCCTTCTGTATAGGTAGAAATTATAGTAGAATTTCCCAGAATGGGCCCCTCTGCTTCTCTGGAACTCTCCCAGGGTCCTTGTTGCTTTCTACCTGGTTTCCTAATGGAATGCATTCACAAGAACTCCTATTCTACTGTCTTGTACATTCACAAGACTCCTAGTCTACCGCCTACTTGAAAGCAACTGTTTTATCTTATTCTGTTTTCATAAAGGATAGTAAGAATTTCTGAAAGGGTTATTGAAAATAAAATGAATAACAGTAAACTTAAAACATATTTTTCAGGGAAAGACCTCTTGTTCATGAATCATTAAGTTGAGGTATACACATTGGAAGTTACCTTTGTGAAATAAACCTTTTGAGGATTTCCCTGGTAGCTCAGCTGGTAAAGAATCCACCTGCAATGCAGGAGATCCTGGTTCAATTCCCGGGTCAGGAAGATCCCCTGGGGAAGGGATAGGTTACCAATTCCAATATTTTTGGGCTCCTGTGGTGGCTCAGCTGGTAAAGAATCTGCTTGTAATGCGGGAGACCTAGGTCCAATCCCTGGGTTGGGAAGATCCTGTGAGGGAGAGAACAGCTACCCACTCCAGTATTCTGGCTTGGAGAATTCCATGGACTGTATATCCCATAGAGTTGCAAAGAGTTGGACACGACTGAACAACTGTCACTTCATTTTCACTTTATGAGATAATTTGTAGCTTTAATCAAGAGAGATCATTCCATTTTTGTTCAACTTTTTGTTTAAATATTCCCTGGAATTTCAGTTCAGTTCAGTCGCTCAGTCGTGTCCGACTCTTTGCGACCCCATGAATCTCAGCACGCCAGGCCTCCCTGTCGATCACCAACTCCCGGAGTTCACTCAGACTCGCATCCATCAAGTCCATGATGCCATCCAGCCATCTCATCCTCTGTCGTCCCCGTCTCCTCCTGCCCTCAATCCTTCCCAGCATCAGAGTCTTTTTCCAATGAGTCAACTCTTCGCATGAGGTGGCCAAAGTACTGGAGTTTCAGCTTGAGCATCATTCCTTACAAAGAAATCCCAGGGCTGATCTCCTTCAGAATGGCCTCGTTGGATCTCCTTGCAGTCCAAGAGACTCGCAAGAGTCTTCTCTGGCATCACAGTTTCACAGTTCAAAAGCATCAATTCTTTGGCACTCAGCCTTCTTCACAGTCCACCTCTCACATCCATACATGACCACAAGAAAAACTATAGCCTTGACTAGACGGACCTTAGTCAACAAAGTAATGTCTGCTTTTGAATATACTATCTAGGTTGGTCATAACTTTTCTTCCAAGGAGTAAGCGTCTTCTAATTTCATGACTTCAGTCACCATCTGCAGTGATTTTGGAGCCCAAAAAGATAAAGTCTGACACTATTTACACTGTTTCCCCATCTATTTCCCATGAAGTGATGGGACTGAATGCAATGATCTTTGTTTTCTGAATGTTGAGCTTTAAGCCAACTTTTTCACTCTCTTCTTTCATTTTCATCAAGAAG
>SJYV01029018.1:289391-321263 GCA_006410875.1 Neotragus pygmaeus | reverse complement strand
TGTATAAGAGACAGGTTGTTGTTTATATTAACTGCTTGAAAATTCCTTGTTTCTGAGAAACTCATTTGGTCTCAAGCTGATGCTCAATTAAATCTCTAGGAATAAAAATAATTTCCCCCCCAAAAAAGATATTAGTTCCTTTTTTGTGATGTACATACTTTCAGGAATACAAAGAATTTTAAGAAAGCAATATAACAATCTGATAAGGTAATTGCCTTATTAATCCTGGCAGGTTCCTCATTTAATTGAAAATAGCACAGAGCCTCACAAACATCTAATGTTAATTTTAGAAAGCATTGTTCTGCAACAGTAGAATGGAGATATATACTGATGTCTCCTTTTTAAGTCTAAAGTTAGTGTGTTTGCTCTATTTAAGTAATCTAAGCATGATATGAACTAGATATGCAGATTCATTCTTATGCATGTGAATATATCTGTGCTAACATTGTTGAAAAGATTATGCTTCCCCTATTGAATGGTTTTCTGGAGCAGCCGTGAAGACATACCCCACGCCCAAGGTAAGAGAAACCCAAGAAAGATGATAGGTGTTGCAAGAGGGCATCAGAGGGCAGACGCACTGAAGCCATACTCACAGAAAACTAATCAGTCTAATCACATTAGGACCATAGCCTTGTCTAACTCAGTGACAACAAGCCATGCCTGCAGGGCAACCCAAGACGGGTGGGTCATGGTGGAGAGGTCTGACAGTACCTGGTCCAGTGGAGAAGAGAATGGCAAGCCACTTCAGTATTCTTGCCTTGAGAACCCCATGAACAGTATGAAAAGGCAANTATATATATATATATATATTTACCATATTTGTTAGAAAATAAATGCTTTGGCAATCTAGTCAGAGGAGAAAATAATTGCTAGTGTTTAAATTGTTTATCATAGGGTCTTTTTATACACATAACAGAAAAGTAAGGTCCATTTCTCCAAGTCTTTCTGAATTTTCTAACTATACTTAATCATCATTAAGCCTTAAATGATAAGCAAGATCAATGGGATTGTTGTGAAAACATGATAAATTACTTCTTGCCACCAACTACATTTTAAAATATTAAAAGACTGGAGTTTTATTTAAAGTTTTGATTATATTGAATATTTTATCTCTAAGACAAATATAAGCATATATATAGAAAAGGTAAGAAAGTGATTTTGTTTTTAAACTAAATGCATATTAATTAAGGTAGATTACTTTTGCCACATTTAAACTTGAAAGTAAGCTGGCAGTGAAAATTGAGCAAGGTTATGCTTTGTGATTCTAGTGTAAAAGTACTCCAGAGTTGTGAAGCACTCTTTAATCTTTGTTTAGAACTCCTAAATAGAATATGTTTAGAGCAGCATTGAAATGTTGGCTCTCTACTCATGTAAAACGCACACGATGTGCCAGAACAGTTCATGGAGAACCATCCAAAGATGCATCCCTGCCCTAACAATCTGAACTCAACTGTAGGGCTGGTTTTAGTGTCAGCCCTGAAGGCCATCTTCTCACTCTTGGAGAACATCACAGTGGAAGACACAAAAGCTCCCTTTGTATCTGGCAGATGGCTATGTACCTGCCACTGAGGTCATTTTCCATCTATGAGGAGCACTTTTGGTTTCTAGATCTTTGTTTCCCTTGCCCCCAAACCTGTTTCTCTATGCTCAGTTCAGTTCAGTTCAGTTCAGTCGCTCCGTCGTGTCTGACTCTTTGTGACCCCATGAATTGCAGCACTCCAGGCCTCCCTGTTCATCACCATCTCTCGGAGTTCACTCAGACTCACGTCCATCAAGTCAGTGATGTCATCCAGCCATCTCATCCTCTGTCATCCCCTTCTCCTCCTGCCCCCAATCCCTCCCAGCATCAGAGTCTTTTTTAAGTGAAAGTGTTAGTCGCTCAGTCATCTTTGACTCTGCAACCCCATGGACTGTAGCCCGCCAGGAGTCTTCTGTTCATGGATTTCTCCAGGCAAGAATACTGGAGTGGGTAGCCATCCAGCATTCTCCAGGATATTTTCCCAACGCAGGGACTGAACCTGGGTCTCCTGCATTGTCTCTTTTTTCTTCAATTTTTATTATTAGAGGGATTTTCTTTGGGTTTTTGTTGATTTTTTCAATAGTTATCTATTTACAAATGCAGAATTATTATAGGAGAGCCCCAAGGAATGGAAACTTAGGAACTGGGGACAATGGTAAAGCAGAATATGATCTATAAACTACATAGCAAAATCATTTCTGCAGGCTTTTAGGATGCATCTGTTATCCTGTCCCTTTCCCAGCAAAGCCAAAATACTTGTGATGGAGATGGGTCTAGGTGTCCATATAGCTAAAGGTGAACACCACTTGGACATCAAAGAGGAGAAGATTATGGGGAATGAAGGTGATGAATGAGAGGATGAATAGCTTTCAGTGATTATTTGAAAATAATTGCTAATGTCCTTCAGCCAAAGACCACCATGAACATCTGGAATTGAGTAAATTGGGTCTGTTACTTGTTGTAGTGGGGGAGAGCGCACATCATGGGGAACTACAGGGTTTCTCAGTAAGAGGGTGTTAGTCCTTAACATATGTTTGCATTTTAGTTGAATAACTGGGGAGATGGCCCAAGGAAGCAGGGGCTACTCAGGACTGGATGTTGTTTATGACTGAATATCTCAATAAATTTTATCTAAAGGGAGGATAGAATATAATACAGTTAAAAGTGTTGTTGGTTAAAAGTAACAATTCATTCATTTAGCAAAATAGGGAGTGTTTGCTATTTTGTGAGTTGGAAACTATTTTGCCTCAAGTAGATATTCTGTGTGTGTGTGTGTGTGTGTGTTTGCAGGTGTGTACCACAGAAAAATAACATGGCTCAGTCACAAGTATGAGGTCAGTTTGTAGTAACCTTGCATTCTAACCATGAGGCTATATCAGTTTCTGGATGTCAGAGGCTACTTGTCATCGTTCTTAGAAGGAAATCAAAGTTCACTTAATGCAGTTCATGTATTTTACAGATGAGGCATTTCATGCTCACAAAGATCGCTCAAATGCTTAAGGTCATAGATCTGGACTTGTCTCAATAATGCACGCAACAATTATAGTATTTAATAACACTGCCATGTTTTCGACATGGTCTATAGCATTTTATGTGTATTATGTCATTTAGCCCTCACAGCCACCCTAAAAGTCAAACATTGTGAGAAAATGAGGATGAAAAAGATAGATACTTTATCCAAATTACACAGCTAATACCTGACAGAGTTGGAATTCTATATCTGAATCTGAGTGTTTAGCTCCAAACTGCAGTCTGCAGTGCTTCTGCTGGTGGGGAAGAGCTGCCCCCTAAGAAGGATGTCCACAAATGATTGTGCTGTGTGGTCAGATAACTGGCAGACTTCTCATCCATAGTATTAATTACTTTCAGATATCTCATACTTAAGGCAACCATTTGTAAGCCTTGTTTATCAAAACTAAATCAACGAACATTTGACTAGGTCAGATATCTTAGAGGAAGAGCCACTTTAAACTTGGTGCTGAACCAAAATGTTGAAACATATACAGTACACACAGCAAACAAGCAAATTATCAGTAAAATGACTGTACTACACAGAATGTAATAATAAACTCAGTAAACATCATTTTTATATGATTGCTATATGGATGCTCACTATTCATCAAGAGGAAATATTCTTTAATTTTCTTATGTACATATTTTCTTTATTCCATGTTACTAGTTTAGAGAACATTGACTTTTCTGTTTTCATGATGAGATAGAGAATTAAACAGTGAAATTCAATGCTGTCTTTAATGGTTAGACCATTAATTTAATGTAGTCAATGTTACTGCTAAGAGTTCTTTGAAAATCCATCCTTTTGCTTTTATAATATTGAAGCATATTTAATTATAAAATATAATAAATGTTTCCAAAATGGACCTAAAATTAGATTTTAATAAGCTAGCTTCTTGTGTATTTTATAGCACATAAGGTAATCAGCATTTTCTCAGCAAACTTTGGGATATGCACTTAGTAGTGGTGGGTCTTGATAAATAAAAATACAGTGAGGTTAGATACTCATATAAAGTCTGCCCTTTCTGTTCCCCTTTTTGGCTGTTTATGAGTTTTGTCTATTTCATAATCATGTAAGCAAGTTCTTCATTAGCACAGTATGTAGTGTGTCAGTCTCATAAGAGTGTAAATTAGAGAAGGAAGATATATGTACTTTGCTGTTAAATGCCCATGAACCCATGTAGCTTTGGGCAGAGCATGTTTCATTATGAAGAATATATAATCACTACATGAGAGCTGGGTCTGAGCATACTATAAAATAATTGAATAATACATTCAAAATCTAAATGTGAATCATTTAAAATGTAGGATTTGTACCACTAAAAAATTACATTTTCTTGGAAGTGTATTTTTTGTTTTAAAGTCATGTCTGTCAAATCTTGCAGAGTTGTTACAATTATAATGAAGGGTCTAAATAGAGCCAATAACTGTGTTGTGACTCCCTATACTATAAAAGCTGGGTGTACTTTCATGCTAGAACAATGTATGCAATGATAGCTGCATCTGAAAGTGAAGGATAGCTCTATTTGGATATCTGTGATTCTTCTTTCTAAAAATTATAATATATAATATATAAATTAAATATATAAAAATTATAGTTTATTGGTTCTTACCTATGAGGTAGTTATTAAAAGTAGACTTTTAAAAATCTACTTGTCAAAAATCAGGGAACATCCAGTACCTGAGATATGCATAAAGAGCCAGTAGTGAAGCTGGTGAGAATTACCAAAAGTTCAGATTTGGGACAATTTTTGTTTTGGAAAAGATTGTTTCATAGCCGTCTGGGACACCCAACATGGAGGAAGCTGAGAAATCTAACCTAAAATCAGATGCATGCTAATGAGTCAACTTAAGAAACTCTTTGTAATGTGTAGAGTAACTTTAAGAAAATAAATATATAGTAAAACACTCAAAAATGAAATTAAAATAGTAGACTAAAAGTATTTATTTACAATAAAGAAGGTAATCAAAGAGGAATGAAGGAAGAAAAAAGATAGGAGACATAAAGTAAATAGCAAATGTAATCTTTAAAGTCAACCATGCCATGAAGAATTTCTCAAGAGTACCATAGCAGTTAATGAATGGATAATTAAAAATCTTCCCACAAAGATAAGTCTAAGTCATCAGAGTTTTATTAGGAAATTCTACAAATACTTAGAGAAGAAATAATCTCAATTCTTTACAAACTCTAAAAACACACAGAAAGAAGAAATGCTCCCCAAATCATTTTATGAAGCCAAAATCACTCTGTTAGCAAAGACAGGCAGCATTATCACAGGAAAGCAGCAACAAAAGCTACAGACCAATATTTATCACGAATACAAGAATTCTCAATGAAATATTAATAAATGTTTTGTTCATTGAAAAATGACTATATACCATGATCTAGTGTAATTTATCCACTTGTGTTCAGAGGTAGTTTAAACCTAAAAATCCATTAGTGTAATATACCATCATAATAAAAAAAAAAGAAAATATTACATTATTACAATAGAAGTAGAAAAAAACTTGACGATGCCCAGAACTCAATTAACAGTAAAAAATAAACAACTTGCAGAAAATTAGGAATGAGAAGGGAAAAAAGTCGACTTGATTTAAATAATCTACAAAAACTTATACTAAAATTATACTTCATTGTGAAATAACGAATGATTTGCCTTAAGACTGGGCACAAAGAAAGAATGACTCTTTTTGTTAATTCTATTTAATATTGTACCAGAGATTCTAACCATATACTGCTGCTGCTGCTGCTAAGTTGCTTCAGCTGTGTCCAACTCTGTGCGAACCCATAGACGGCAGCCCATCAGGCTCCCCCGTCCCTGGGATTCTCCAGGAAAGAACACTGGAGTGGGTTGGCATTTCCTTCTCCAATGCATGAAAGTGAAAAGTGAAAGTGAAGTCGCTCAGTCATGTCCGACTCTTAGCGACCCCATGGACTGCAGCCTACCAGGCTCCTCTGCCCACGGGATTTTCCAGGCAAGAGTACTGGAGTGGGGTGCCATTGCCTTCTCCGAACTAATATACTGCTAAATCACTTCAGTAGTGTCTGACTCTGTGCGACCCCATAGACAACAGCCCACCAGGATCCCCCGTCCCTGGGATTCTCCAGGCACGAACACTGGAGTGGGTTGCCATTTTCTTCTCCAATGAATGAAAGTGAAAATTGAAAGTGAAGTCGCTCAGTTGTGTCTTTCGCTCAGTCGTGTCCCACCCGCAGCGACCCCATGGACCGCAACTTTCCAGGCTCCTCAGTCCATGGGATTTTCCAGGCAAGAGTACTGGAGTGAGGTGCCATTGCCTTCTCCGAATATACTAAAGGGACATAAAAGTAAGAATGGATTTAAAGCACATAAAGTGGAAAGGAAAAAATAAAATTGCCTTTAATTTGGATTGCATATCTCTGTAAACAGAAAATCCCAGGGAATTCACAAAAACACTCTAAAACTAATAAACAAAATTATCAAGGTCACAAAACATAAAATCAATATCCAAAAATCAGTTATATTCTTGAGTACTAGCAACAAACAATTCAAGTATAAAATCTTAAAAGTAATTTGACTCCCAATAGCTTCAAATAGAATGAAATAATTAGCAATACAAATAACAAAATAATAAAATATGCATATTTAAAACTGAAAAATGTTGTTTATAAATATTAAAGAAGATGTAAATAAATGAATAGACATTTCATTCTCACTAATTGGAAGATTCAATATTCTCAGCATGACAATACCCTCTTAATAAATCTATAAATTCAGTGTAATTTCTGTCAAAACCTCAACAGGTCTATTGTAAAAATATACATGGTTGTCCTAAAATTTATCTAGAAATGCAAAGAACCTAGAATAACAAAACCCATTTAAAAAAAGAACAAATTTGGAGAATGTATATTACGTGAATTTAAAACTTACTCAAATGGCATAGTTATCAAGGTACTGATGAATCAGAATCAAAGGTCAAGAAATAAATCTTTCCATTCATGGAAACTTATTTTTGACAATGATGCAAAAATGATTCAGTGGGGGAAAGAATAGTGTTATCAAAAGATGATGCTGGGACAATTGGATATTCACACATTAAAAAATAGAAACTTAGGCTGTTATCTTAGGCCATATATAAACATTAACTGGAAATACCTTGTAGACTTAAATATAAGTGCCAAACTATAAAACTTCTAGAAAAAAAAAAAGAGTTCTTGTGATCTTGAGTTAGGCAAAGATTTCTTATATACAACTACAAAAAATGATCCCATGTAAGATAACCTTGATAAACTGGACTTCAAAATTAAAAACTGTATAATTCATGAGTCACTAAGAACATGGAAAGATAAGTTGAAAATAGAGAGAGGATATTGTATATATAAGTTATTCAAAAAAAGAATCGTTGTTGCTGTTGTTCAGTCGCTAAATCATGTAAGACTCTTTGAGACCCCAAGGACAGCAGCACACAGGCTGTCCTTCACTATCTCCCGGAGTGTGCTTAAATTCATGTCCATCCTCTGCCCCTCACTGCTCCTTTTACCTTCAATCTTTCCAAGCACTGAGGTCTTTTCCAATGACCTGAGTTTTTTTTTTTTTTTTTTGTTGAGTTTCAACCTGGTTTTTTCACTCTCCTCTTTCACCCCCATCAAGGGGTTCTTTAGTTCTTCACTTCCTGCCGTTAGAGTGGTGTCATCTGTATATCTGAGATTGTTGATATTTCTCCCAGTAGTCTTGATTCCAGCTTCTGATTCATCCAGACTGACACTTCTCATGATGTACTCTACATATAAGTTAAATGAGCAGGGTGACAGTATACAGCCTTGACATACTTCTTTCCCAGTTTGGAACCAGTCCACTGTTCTGTGTCCAGTTCTAACTGTTGCTTCTTGATCCACATACAGGTTTCTCAGAAGACAGGTATTCCCATCTCTTTAAGAATTTCTATAGTTTATTGTGATCCACAGAGTCAAAAGCTTTAGCATAGTCAATGAAGCAGATGTTTTTCTGGAATTGCCTTGCTTTCTCTATGATCCAGCAAATGTTGGCAATTTGATCTCTGACTCCTCTGCCTTTTCTAAACCTAGCTTGCATAACTGAAAGTTCTCAGTTCACTGAGAACTGCTGAAGCCTAGCCAGAAGGATTTGGAGCAAAACTTTGTTAGCATGTGAAATGAGCACAATTGTATGGTAATTTAAACATTCTTTGGTGTTGCTTTTCTTTGGGATTTGAGTGAAAACTGACCTTTTCCAGCCCTGTGGCCACTGCTGAGTTTTCCAAATTTGCTGACATATTAAGTGCAGCATTTTCACGGCATCATCTTTTGGGTTTTGAAATAGCTCAGCTGGAATTCCATCACTGCCATTAGCTTTGCTATAGTATTGCTTCCTAAGGCCCACGTGATTTCACATTTCAGAATGTCTGGCTGTAGATGAGTGATCACACTGTAGAGGTTATCCTGGTTATTAAGACTTTTTAAATATAGTTCTTCTGTGTTTTCTTGCCACTGTTTCTTTATCTCTTCTCCCTCAGTTAGGTCCTTACAGTTTCTGTCCTTTTTTGTGCCCATTCTTGCATGAACTATTCCCTTGATAGCTCCAGTTTTCTTGAAGAGATCTCTAGTCTTTCCCATTCTATTGTTTTCCTCTATTTTTTTTGCATTGTTCACTTAAGAAGGCCTCATCACTCCTTCCTATTCTCTGAACATCTACATTTTGTTGGGTATATCTTTCCCTTTCACTTCTTTCCCTTTGCCTTATGCTTCTCTTTTCTCAGTTATTTGCAAAGCTTCCTCAGACATCCATTTTGCCTTCTTGCATTTCTTTTTCTTTTCGATGGTTTTGGTCACTGCTTCCTGTACAATGTTATGAATGAAAAATAATTAATATACTGAATGTGGCATTACAATTTCAATGGACATGAACTTGGGCAAACTCCAAGAGATGGTGAGAGACAGAGAATCCTGGCCTGCTGCTATCCATGGGGTTGCCAGGAGATGGACACGACTTGGCAACTGAACAAAAACAGCAACAACAACCCTGGGTATATATAAAGCACACTTAAAAGTCAGTAATAAAAAAAAAGCAGATAATACAATTAAGTAGCAAGTCGAATAGTTCAAAAATATTTTACCAAAGAAGATACATATAACTAATAAGTACACAGAATGATGTTGAACATAATTTCTTGTTTAGTCGCTAAGTTGCGTCTCTTTTGGGACTCCATGGACGGTAGTTCTCTAGATTCCTCTGTCCATGGGATTTCCCAGACAAGTACACTGGAGCAGGTTGCCATTTCCTTCTCCAGGAATCAAACCCAGGGATCAAACCTGCATCTCCTGCATTGGCAGGTGGATTCTTTTTCATTGGTCCACCTGGGAAATCATTCCTCATTATTGCTGCCGCTTAGTCACTTCAGTCATGTCCGACTTTGTGTGATCCTATGGACTGCAAACTGCCAGGCTCCTCTGTCCATGGGATTCTCTAGAATCCTAGAGTACTAGTGTGGGTGCCATGCCCTCTTCCTGGGGATCTTCCCAAACCAAGGGTCAGACCCGGTTCTCCTGCATTGCAGGCATATACTTTATTGCTGAACCACCTGTGAAGTCATTATTCCTGATTAGGGAAATGCAAATTGAAACTACAATGCATTAAAAATCAATAAAGTTTTAAAAACCACAGTGAGATACCACTTAACATTCAAAGCAAAATGACCAAGAATATCAAGGGTTCACAGTGATGTGGAACCTTTACTCACGACTGATGAAAATTTTAAATAATATAGTCATTCTGTAAACAGTTTCTTAGAAGTAAACAAGCCTTGATTATTCAGTATCCTGCTAATGGTTATTTATCCCCCAGAAAATACAGGCATGTATTTACATAAGGACATGTATATGAGTATTCACAGCAACAGTATACATAATATCTAAAATTTAGAAACAGTGTGAAAGCCTGTCAGCTACTGAATAGATAAAAAGATGTGGTATATGCATAAAATTAAATACTATTCTGTCATTAAAAGGAAAGGACTACTGAACTGCTGCAACTTGGATAAACTTTAAAAACATTATGCAGAGTGAAAGATGTCAGAAACAAAAGGTGATATTATATGATTTTATTTATATAAAATGTCTATAAAAGGCAAGCTTTAGATGCAGAAAGATCATTTGCAGCCTAGGACTGAGGTTAGGACCAAGAGGTAACTGTCAACAAGCACCAAGGAATTTTTTGAAGTGGAGGAAGTGTCCTATTACTGAATTGCTATGGTTGTGTGTGCATGCTAGTCACTTCAGTTGTGTGGAACTCTGTGTGACTCTATGGATGGTAGCCTGCCAGGCTCCTCCATCCATGGGATTCTCCAGGCAAGAATTTTGGAGTGGATTGACATGCCTTCCTCCAGAGTATCATTCCAACCCAAGGATCAAACCCATGTCTCTTATGTCTCCTGTATTTGCGAGTAGGTTGTTTACCACTAGCACCACCTGGGAAGCCCTGTTATGTTTGTACAGCTCTGTAAATTCACTAAAATTTATTAATAATTGTGCACTTATAAGTGGAATTGTGTGAAATGCCAATTATTTCTCATTAAAGTTATAAAAAATATTAATGAAAAACTCAGATAAAACTTGATTGTGCTTTTCTATTTCACTTTATAGACTGCTATGTGTTTTTAAATTTTTATTTTATTTTGCATATTTAACAGACTTGGCAAAATTATTTCTAGTTTGTAGAGGAAAAGTGAATCAAACTTTCCTTGGGTTCTGCAAATCTTCCTGGAGCTTCATGACTCACAATCGCTTCACTTTTTAAACTGGCCAAGCCACAGAAAATACTGTACTTTAAGCCTTCATCCTATTGCTTGTGGTTCCTGGCAAGGCCTCAGCTTCAATTTGTCTTTCTGGGAAAAGCCTTTTTGTTACCAATGCTCACTTTTATCTAGGCACCATATCACCTCCCATATGGAAACTTCTCTGGCTATATTCTCAGTATACTGTAGAAATCTCCTGCATTTCCATAGTATCATGTTCCAAGCTCATAAGAGCCCTCTCAAACATGTAGACTTGGTAGCAGTTTTTATCCTTGGCATAGGTTATGACACCCTTGAGTTTAAAGACTACCTTGCTAACCTTTGTGCTGTTTGTTTATGGCATGCAGAAAAGCCATCACACAATTTTTATTGTCTGATTATTTGCACGGATGGTTTTGGAGAATAAGAAGTTAAGGGAATGTCTGAAGACCTAAAATGCATTCTGCTGTTTAAAAATCTAATATTTATTTTTGTAGGTTTAGTGAAACTGTGCATCACCTTAAGATTATTTTGCTTTTATCAGAAGGTGCTAAAATATACATCATTTGACTTACACTCACAACATCAATTGCCCAGATCATTACGTTTGCTCATTATTTTTTTAACCAGGTTCTAGGAATTCTTTTGTTCCTGAAAAGATTGACTGATCCACTGAAGTCAAGCAATGTGTCTTTAGTCCTCCTCTGATGGGCACCTGGGTTTGGACAATTATTCAGAGGAGAAAACCTTGAATCATAACTCTTGATAACAGGGTATTTTTAAAGTTTTATGTATTCCCAGTATAAAGCCTCTGAAAAACTTTTCTTACCAAAGCAGTCTACTACAAAAAAGAAAGTAACACACAGGATTTATTGTCTTTATAATTCATTTGGTACATCAGTAACACGATACTGTTAGCTGTATTTTAGTATATTCATAGATTACAAAGTTGACCAGAGAGCCCTTCAGGACTCATTTATATTTCTTATTCCCCCACTGTTGCTCCAGAGTACTATATACAAGTCAGTACCAGATAAACACTTTTTATTGATTGATTGATTCTCAAGACTTCTGTGATTAATTGATGCTTTTGAACTGTGGTGTCGGAGAAGACTCTTGAGGGTCCCTTGGACTGCAAGGAGATCCAACCAGTCCATCCTAAAGGAGATCAATCCTGAGTGTTCATTGGAAGGACTGATGTTGAAGCTGAAACTCCAATACTTGGCCACCTGATGCGAAGAGCTAACTCATTTGAAAAGACCCTGTTGCTGGGAAAGATTGAGGGCATGAGGAGAAGGGGACGACAGAGGATGAGATGGCTGGATGGCATCACTGACTCGATGGACATGGGCTTGGGTGGACTCCGGGAGTTGGTGATAGACAGGGAGGCCTGGCATGCTGCGGTTCATGGGGTCACAAAGAGTCGGTCACGACTGAGCAACTGAACTGGACTGAAATGTGATCAACCTTGAAACTGAAGCTGCTCCTTAAGAACTGAGCTTCTCTGATTGCTCAGATGATAAAAAATCTGCGTGAAATGCAGGAGGCCCTGGTTTGATCCCTCTGTCGGGAATGGCTACCCATTCCAGTATTCTTGCTTGGGAAATCTCATGGACAGAGGAGCCTGGAGAGCTACGATCCTTTGGGTCACAAAGAGTTGGACATGACTGTCTATGGACATGACTAACACTTTCACTTCATTTTCCCTAAGAATTAATCTTTTATCTTCGTTTTCTGACAGGTGATTGATTACAGGATCAAATGTCCCTGTCATGTCAATTCAGATTTTAGAGTGAAGTAGGTGTAATTCTGACGTGATTCAAATTCTGCAGATCTGCATCACAAGATAAAGGGAACAGCATGTAACTATCAGAGCCATATATTTAGCTGACATTTAAATTTACATATGAAACTTGATAACTTCAAGGTAGGTTGACAGATGAAAGTTGGTTACTTCAAGGGAGTCTGAAATCTTTATTCATTTATGAACTCAGTGATTTGGGAATTCTCTGAACCCAGAAGCACTATGGGGAAAAAGGGATAGAGAGGGATTTGATATCTCTTGAGTATCCATTAGAATTAAAAAATCATCTGGCATTTGTATTACTGGTTTTATAATGTGCCTAGTGAAATTTATCACATCAAAATTTGCAGGGCTAATATCAATCATTTTCTGATTTGGGGTAGGAAAAAAGGAAAACACCTGTGGTGGATTCATGTTGATGTATGGCAAAGCCAATAGAGTATTGTAAAGTAAAATAAATTTAAAAAAAAATAATAATAAATAAATAAATTGTTACTAATTATAACATTAGTATAATGTTACTATGCATATTTGCTATATTATGAATAAAAAATATGAATATTAAAAAAATCCAAATGCTGCACGTTAAAATTGTATGGAAAGGCACTTCTAGCTATTTACATCAGAGTTTCTGGAGGTGACAATCAAATATCACTATTCCTTTTAAGCTTTCCAGATTATTGCAACATGTAGCCAAGTCTAAGAACACATTGCTTATTAATAGACCTTTTGTTGGTATTCTTCATTGTCTTTACATATCTCAGTTAAAATAGTGATGCAATAAGAACATTAGCATATTTTGTAACTTGCTATGACTCAGCAGTTCCACTTCTGGGTATACATCCCCCAAACCCCAAAATTTTAATTCAGAAAGATGCATGCACCACAGTGTTCACTGCAGCATTATTTACAACTGCCAAAGTATAGAAGCAACGTAAGTATCGATCGGCAGATGAATGGATAAAGAAGATGCAGTGTACACACACAATGGAACACTACTCAGCCACAGAAAGAATAAAATATTGCCATTTGCAGCAACATGGATGAACTTGGAAGGCACTATGCTAAGTGAAATAAGTCATAGAAAGGCAAATACTATGTGATGTCACTTATATGTGGAATCTATAAAATGCACCAAAGTAGTGAATGAAATAAAGAAGCAGACTCACAGATTTAGAGAATGAACTAGTGGTTAGAAGTGGGGAGAGGGAAGAGCAATGTAGAAGTGGCGGGGCGGGGAAGGATTATTATGGGGTTCTATGAAATAGTGTGTGAAACTGTTAGAAACTGTAAANCAGCCATGAAATTAGAAGACGCTTAGTCCTTAGAAGAAAAGTTATGACCAACCTAGACAGCATATTAAAAAGCAGAAACATTACTTTGCCAACAAAGGTCAGTCTAGTCGAGGCTATGGTTTTTCCATGTATAGATGTGAGAGTTGGACTGTAAGAAAGCTGAGCAATGAAGAATTGATGCTTTTGAATGGTGGTGTTGGAGAAGACTCTTGAGAGTCCCTTGGACTGCAAGGAAATCCAACCAGTCCATCCTAAAGGAGATCGGTCCTGGGTATTCATTGGAAGGACTGATGCTGAAGCTGAAACTCCAATACTTTGGCCACCTCATGCGAAGAGTTGACTCATTTGAAAAGACCCTGATGGTGGGAGGGATTGGGGGCAGGAGGAGAAGGGGATGAGATGGCTGGATGGCATCACTGATTCGATGGACATGAGTTTGGGTAAGTTTTGGGAGCTGATGATGGACAGGGAGGCCTGGAGTACTGCGGTTCATGAGGTTGCCAAGAGTTGGACACAACTGAATGACTGAACTGAACTGGTGGCTTAGTGGTCAAGAATCTGCCCGACAATGCAGGAGACGTGAGTTCAACCCCTGAGTCAGGAATATCCCCTGGAGAAGGAAATGGTAACCCACTGGCAACCCACTCCAGTATTCTTGTCTGGAGAATCCCACACACAGAGGAGCTGGTGAGCGACAGTCCATGGGGTCAGAAAGGGTCAAACATGACAGCAACTAAATAATAACAAAATCTCCTTCTATACTTTGTTCTTAACATGTGAAGCAAAATATATATGATACTCTTTTGGACTAGATATAAGCAGCTAAAACTTTCATCATACAGACTATGGTACAGCCCAGTTGCTGGGTAGAATGTACTGCACAACTGACCTTCATGCACAGCCTGTCAGTGGTCAACCTATCTGTTCTGAAGGGCAATATTTGCAGTAGTGAGCCACAGCTGGTTGGTTTTTCTCTTTCTGGGTAGAGCAACTAAAATTCTCCCATCAGTACAGAACCTTGGAAAAATGATATCAATGACAGAAGGAAAGGGATGACAGACAGAGAATACACACATGCACACACACACACACACACACACACACACACACACACACACAATTGACACTGCACAGTGAAAAATTGAATGGGTGTGCCCTCTCAGCTAACAGCCCCCAGATACCTAGTCACTCTCTCTGAACTCAACTTTCTGCTCAACTTCATGCAGATAAATTTACTTTCCTGAATTTTTTTCCTTCTACTTAAGAAAACAAAAGTAATGTCTCCATTTGGAAAAATGACCTCATTGATAAAATAAACTCAAACTTATTTGCCCTATTATGTATGGTGATATCATACATGTAGCTTAAATTTATGGGCAAAATAAAAACACTACTTGATTAATATCCCAGGATGCCTTTGACATTCCTGCATAAAAAGTAAAGCTGAAGAAAGACTTCACATTCCTCTACCCCAAGGAAAATGAAGAAAAAGTTCAGCTATGGAATATGATATCTTCATTGCCATTGAGAAAACCTTAGATGCTTGCTTTTCTGGTTTTATGATTTTCAAATGTTGTGCATATTTTAGTGAGATAAAGATTTAAATTCAATTTAGATAATTTCTATTTAGCACCTGTTCCACTCTCTCCTGGGAATGCCAAGAAGACATGCCTTTTGCCATGGAGAGAAAATTGCATTACTAAAACCAGTAAGTTAGTAATTTGTCAGATTGAAGTATGGAAACAGAGAAGGACCCTATGGTCCTTGCCTCCGATGTCCTCTGCCTGCCTTTTGCCTGTGGAAATACTTTAGCCAAAGAATAAGCTTCATCAGAGAAAAGAGAAAATGCAGAAAGAAAACAAGGAAAACAAAGGAGACCAAATAACAATAAGGTAGTCATTAAGCATAGTCAAGGACATTTAGTTCTTTCTCAAAGGCTATAGATAATATTCTGAGCCATATCCTGTGTGTTGCCTTGTAGACACTGAAACCCCCACCAGGTAGAAGAAATTCAACTACATGATGACCAGACTGTAGCCATGACATAAGCTGCCACAATTCTGAGAACTGACCTTAGAGAAATGGAAACAAACCGACCATGGAATTGAAGATTAACTGTACTGGAAACAATCAAGATGACGCTGGTCAGACCACAGATGATCCATTTCAAGATGACTGTGAGCTGACTGTGTTGCTTCTGCATGTATTCCACTCTGTCTGTAGAAGTTCTTGCCCACTGGTTGTCAGCAGGGGAGCTGGCCTTTGGACAGGTAAGTGTCACCCTCCCTCACACACCAGTGCTTTCCTTTCCACCAACCTGGTTCCTTTTTTGGCTTTTGAGGGGTAAGTAGCTAGATCCCACTTTGGGTTACACTGTGCTCAGTTGACCAGGTGTGTCCGATTTTTTATGACCCCATGGACTGGGGCCCTCCAGGTTCTTCTCTCCATGGAAGTTTCCAGGCAAGAATAGTGAAGTGGGTTAACATTTCCATGTCAATGTGTATTTTGAGTATTTTAAATTAAGGAGACATGACTGTTATTTTTCTTTTAGAACTGCAGAGATAGCCATCAAATTCCCATTGCTACTTTCCCTTGTTCTGAGCTGAGTCTTAGAACATCTATAATGTTCTAAAATGTTACAACTGATTCTGGGACTAAGAGGTGTTATTATCTGGAGGCTTTCCCTTCTCATGGGTGAGATTTTACTCAATAACTACTAAGTGTAGAGGGAAGAGCTTTGTTCCAGAGGGAACTGGACAGTTTAAAGAAAGATTGAGGGAGTGGAAGGGGGAGTAAGCAGGGACTCAAGTATAGTCAGAGAGGTAAGGAAAAAAATCACAAAATGTAGGTAAGAAGGTCAGGTTGGTCAGTAAAATGATTAAGCCAGTTGTGTCTGCTAGCTACCAGTTACTAAAGTTAGGAATCTGTCTTCCCTCAGAGACTGGGAGGCAAAGGCCTTACCTGTTCTGATGATTACATTTTGAATGAATGACTTTCAAGCTCTTGAAAAAGACTCTCCTGGTTTATAAGAGATGAAGATTGTTGTTGTTTAGTCGCTAAGTTGTATCCAACTCTGTTATGACCCTATGGACTGTAGCCCACCAGTCTCCTCTGTCCATCGGATTTCTCAGGCAAAAATACTGGAGTGGGTTGCCATTTCCTTCTCCAGGGGATCTTCCAGACCCAAGGATCTAACTTGTGTCTCTTGCATTGGCAGGTGGATTCTTTATCACTGAACCACCAGGGAAGCCCCAGGAGATGCAGATACCTACGAATATATCTCAAAGGAACAGAGGAAGATTTATAATTGTAAACTTTTCTTAGTAAATGCTTTAAAATAAGAGACTCTGGAGTCTATCATCAGTTGTTGGCTAAAAAAAAGAGATAAATTCTTTTGAAAGCCTTGAGTTTATCAGCCAGATACTAAGAAGGATTGTCCCCTGGGCTCCCAGAATCATGCTAGGTTTGGTGATATCTCTTAGTAAGAGTTCTTTTTGGATATCTGGCATCACTTTCTGGGGCTCTTGGCTGATCTTAGGACTTACCTCATCTAGGGAGACTGGGACGGCATGGTAACCTGCTTCTGTCTGCCACCTTTCTTCAGGAATTTCCCTGGGAGAAGCAGTCACAATAACCCATGCAAGAGTGTGGAGGGCTGGCCTTGTACATCAACACAAGTCCAGCTCTTCCTAAGCAGACTTTTTCCAAGAGCATTTCCCCAGTTCTATTTGACTCTTCCCATAGGAATTACACACTCAGAATACAGTACATTACCAACAGCAAACAGAATAAGCCTAGGGGGGAAAATCCCACTGGGGTCATTGCAGACTATTGGGAAAATGCTCTCTAGACCATTATGGCTGCAGGAAAGTGGTACTAAATCAGAGCCTTGGCTGGTTTCTAGTATCAACTTTTATCCCTTATTTGCGCAATGACTCCTACTTAGACTAAGCAATCTGTTCCCAGCATATGGCAAATTTTCTAGAGAATGTGCAGCTCATATTACCAAATTAGTTTATTTTGCTGATGTCCTTTAAGGTTCTGTTGCCTGTGTGTGAGTGCTGTGTGTATGCTCAGTTGCTCAGTCCTATTTGCGACCCCATGAACTGTAGCCCACCAGGATCCTAAGTCCACTGGGTTATCTAGGCAAGAATCCTGAAGTGGGTTGCCATTTCCTTCTCCAGGGGATCTTACCAACCCAGGGATTGAACCCCCATCTCCTGCTTTGGCAGGTGGATTCTTTACCACTGAGACATCTGGGTTCTATTAGATATCTGTAAATAACAAGTCTTTTAACAGGTGAAGAATTTTTTTTCAGAAAAATTCTAATCAACCACCAGAGAAGGAGATGAAAATGTTATATTATAAAACTACAAGCATTAGGAAAGCTGCTATGATTCTGGAAGCATTAACATTTGCTCAAACATATGTGAAAGTGAAAAGTGAAAGCATTAGTCTCTCAATGTGTCCGACTCTTTGTGACTTTACAGACTATAGCCTGCCAGGCTCCTCTGTCCATAGAATTCTCCAGGCAAGAATACTGGAGTGGGTAGCCACTCCCTTCTCCAGGGCGTCTTCCTGACCCAGGTCTCCTAGACTGCAGGTGAATCATTTCCTGCCTGAGCCACCAGGAAACATACTTACATGTAAATCTACACCACCCAATTTTTCTTCACTATTTGCATCTTTTTATTCTCCATATGTGTTCTAGCCACTTAAGTCAATTTGAATGTACTTATCCAATTACAAGGAGAAGGCAATGGCATCCCACTTCAGTAACCTTGCCTGGAAAATCTCATGGATGGAGGAGCCTGGTAGGCTGCAGTTCATGGGGTCGCTGAGGGTTGGACACGAATGAGTGACTTCACTTTCACTTTTCACTTTCATGCATTGGAGAAGGCAATGGCAACCCACTCCAGTGTTCTTGCCTGGAGAATCCCAGGGACGGGGAAGTCTGGTGAGCTGCTGTCTATGGGGTTGCACAGAGTCAGACACGACTAAAGCGACTTAGTAATAGTAGTAGTAGTATCCAATTACAATGTAAACTTTCTCTGTTCAAACAAGGAAATTAAAGATCAGGAAAGAAAAAAGAGAACTCACTCATCCATGCATTTGATGAAAAAATAAAAATTAAATTAGAATCAACCAGAAGAAAAGCTTGGAAGTCTCCTCTTACGGAAACCTAAAGAAGTTAAATGTTTGAGCAGATCAAGTAGAAAAGTTAGTTATTTATTGAATTCTCTCTTTTATTCTCCTTACCCATGATGGTAAATACATTGTAAAATAGGACGTACTTCAGGTACTTAAACAAAATGGAAACATATTTCTGGCTGAGCAAAGTGGCTTGGCCTTGAGTCAGTAAGAAGCAGGTTTTCTTTCTAAGTAGAATCTGTGCTGAGAGATAGCCCACCATCCAGGATAACCCAATTAGCACTGAGTATTAAAAAAAGAAAATGTCACTAAGATCAAAATCATCCATTGCTTACATTGAGAGACTTGCATTCAGAACTTGTCTTGTGGGTTATTCATGGAATTGTACAAATTCTCCTTTCTAGAGCGATAATCCATGTGTACTTTTCTATATATACTATGCCAGTAATTGAATTTTGCCTTAATTGGAAAGCATTATAGCTTTAAAGGGTCAAGTGTAACTTGTTAGGTTCAAAATCCTTTCTTCAGATGAGATTGTTTGTGGAAACATTTTACAGAAAACAGATGAAAGCAGTTCCACTCTGCCTTGTACAGCCTCACCTCCTTCCGTAATCTCCCTGCAGGGTCCAGGGCAGAAAAGACACATTACCAGGAGCCATGGCACCTACATTCTAACTCAGGTCTGGTCACTGCCCAGCTCAATAACCTGCACCAGTCAAGATCCCTGGGTGCTTCAACTGCTCACTGTGTGAAGAAAGATCACAAAGTTCCTTTGAATCTCTGAAGTTCAATTTCCTATTTCTTAAAGTAGCTGGATAGTTGTTTGTTTGTTTGTTTTCCCTATTCTCCTTAAAGTGTAAGAAGCACAAAACTTTGTGTGTGTGTTTCTAATCAAATGCTAATATTTTTAAGTGGCCAGCATCTATTGTAGAAAAATGCAAATTTTTTTTAAATAAGAGATTTTTATTTAAATTAGTTTGTTTTTTTAAAAAAGAAAGTATAGCCTAATTCTAAAACACAGATTTTTAAAGCACTAAACCAGAAGGTATAATATTCAAACTGTCTAGAATCTTTCTCAAGGCTCTGAATATTACCTGTGGGGTAAACAAAAGCATTAATAGATTTTTTTAATTGCCTCAGGAAAAGTGGAAAATGTTTTCATCCTTCCTCACAGCAATTCTAATGATTTTAGGAAGAATCTTGGGGCAACTCATGGCAGCATCTCCAGATTTTATTTATACCATAGTTCATGAGAAAGTGACAGATATAGAAATGAATGGAACCAATATCAAGATTTTGAAGTTTCAAGTGGTCATTTCAGATGTCATTTATCCATTATCCATTTAGGAAACATTAAGTCATTGAGGGTCTTTTGTGCACTTGGCACCGCTCTAGGTGTAAAGACAGATCCACATAAGATGTGGCTCGTGTACTTAATGTATATTTAACTAGAGGTGGACCTTGAAATTTAACACATGTATTCTGAATAATGCTGTGGTGCTGTGCTTAGTTGCTTAGTTGTGTCTGACTCTTTGTGACCCCAAGGATTGTAGCCAAGTTCCTCTCCATGGAGATTCTCCAGGCAAGAATACTGGAGTGGGTTGCCATGCCCTCCTCCAGGGGATCTTCCCAANATAATGCTGTGGTGCTGTGCTTAGTTGCTTAGTTGTGTCTGACTCTTTGTGACCCCAAGGATTGTAGCCAAGTTCCTCTCCATGGAGATTCTCCAGGCAAGAATACTGGAGTGGGTTGCCATGCCCTCCTCCAGGGGATCTTCCCAACCTAGGGTTTGAACCCAGGTCTCCCTTTTGCAGGTGAATTCTTTACTATCTGAGCCACCAGGGAAGCCCAAGAATACTGGAGTGGGTAGCCTATCTTTTCTCCAGAAGATCTTCCCAACCCAGGAATTGAACCAGGCTTTCCTGCATTGCAGGCAGATTCTTTACCAGATGAGCTACCAGGGAAGCCCATTCTGAATAATATTAAATCATAAATACAAAGTATAGTAACACTGGAATGTATAAAGTACTATGAAAACAAAGTCATACTCTAGAAGGGCAAGGTGGAAGTTAGTTAAGAGCAAAAGACTATGCATTTAGAATTGTAGATTACTCTTTTTTTCCCATTGGGAGGACAGGTTTTTTTTTTAATTTTTAAAATTTATTTTTAATCAAGGAATAATTGCTTTCCAGTGTTATGTTGGTTTCTGCCATACAACAGAATCAGCTACACATATACATAGATGTCCATCTACAGATGAATGGATAAAGAAGTTGTAGTATGCACACACAGTGGAATATTACCCAGTCATAAAAAGGAATGAATTTGAGTCAGTTGTAGTGAGGTGGATGAATAAAGGTGGATGGGTGGTAAAGGATGAGTCAGTTGTAGTGAGGTGGATGAGTAAAGGTGGATGGATGGTAAAGGATGAGGTGGATGGTTATACAGAGCAAAGTAAGTCAGAAAGAGAAAAGCAAATATTGTATATTAACTGTAGATTACTTTTTTTGAAAGCTTGAAAGTTCACAGCTAAACTCCCTGGTGACTATTGATGAAATCTAAGTGAGTCAAAAATAGTGATCAAATCATGATACAGGTCTAACTACTGTTATGGAAGAGGAAAGAAAGAGAATTATATAGGAAGAAGCCAAGACAAAAACCCAGTTTGAAGAAAGTTTCTTAAAGGGAAGCCTTGCGCTAAAGCTGTTAGAAGAGTCCTGTATCTCATGGGAATGGATGTGTTCCAGTAGCCTGCTATGCTCAGTCAATGGCTGGAAGCAGTCTGCAATCTCAGCATTGTGCTCTGAGGACAGTAGCTGAGGCTGTTGGTCAATTGTCTTTCCTACAGCAGAAGACTTGAGTGGTGCATTTTTATAGCTGACAAACATGCCAAGTATGTGGACTATGTTGAAAATGAGGGAATATGATGGGGAAGGCATTGCTAACTGTGCATAGATATTTGGATTACTTTTCATATTATGTGGCATGTCTTTGTATTATTTTCAGGAAAACTCTTTAGCAAACTCCAGATAATGAATAATCTCTCCAATGCAAACAAACTTTCTATGGAATTTTTCAACTTAATTCAAGGGTCTTCCAGCAGACACAACCTCCTGAACTGGTGTAGATACTTAGATGACAAACACACACACACACATAATTAGGTTATCTTCAGCCAAGCCTCTAAAATTTTACAGTGCAGCTGTTTAAAGATTTAAACACTTATTCCACATTCAGAATTAGGAGGGTGGCATTTCTTTTAGCAATAAACATAATGAACATCACATGCAATGTGATCACCAATCTAAACTGCAACACTGAACATCATTATTATGACATTTCCACACCCCCCTCCAACATTAATGCTTCAATTCTGGTAAAGATGTCAACTCTAATTTAATTTATAGTCTGTTATGAAATAGAAATAGTGAAATACAGCTAAACTGAATGTACTCCAGTTGTATTGAAATGGAATCATCTTTCTGAAGCACAGTGGGCTCAGTGGCCAGAATAGGAGTAATACTGAAGCAAAACTGGCTGAGTAGCCCAGTGGTCAGAGACCTGAGGACTATGTATTGATGATGCTGGGAGTACAGAGTAGGAAGAAGCGTAAAATGCTACCTCTGTCTCTAAAGCAGGCCCCTTAACTGGGGCTCCATCAGCACTGTGACATAGGAGGAAGGACAGTAGTGCCACCTGCCTGCTGTGTGACTGGAAAAGCCATTTGCCATCTCTGGTCCTAACTGACTGTCTTTCAGGTTGTTAGGAAAAAGAAATGTAGATTTGTAGATTGATTTCTGGTTCAGAGATTAATATTATTGAGGGTGTGTGTGTGTGTGTGTGTGTGTGTGTGTGTGTGTGTGTGTGTGATTCTAGAGCATGGTTTAATTATGAGCAGCTCTGGAACAAGATGGTGTCAGCTTGCACACCAGCTCTGCCTTTTTCTGTCTGAGGAATTTGGGCACATTTCCTAACTTCTCATTTGTGAAACAAGTATGATATTGTTGGTCTGACTTTCTGCAACCCCATGGATGCTTGCCCGCCAGGCTCCTCTGTCTATGGGGTTCTCCAGGCAAGAATCCTGGAGTGGGTTGCCATTTCCTTCTCCAGGGGATCTTCCTTATCCAGGGATCTAACCCGGGTTTCCTGCACTGCAGGCAGATTCTTTACTTTCTGAGCTACCGGGAAAGCCCAAATACGGTACTATTTCTTATCTACTTTTGTGTTGACTAAAAGAGTTACTCTTCAGAAAATATTAAAAACTTTTCAAAATACTTTTAAAAAATACTTATAGTAGTGCTGGGCACATGCTACTTAAGCATTACATGAATAAGCAAGAAACTGCAATCATTTCTTCCCTGACCCCAAACCCAATTACAGCTGATGAAGTTTGGAGTAAGAGGAGGAGAAAGATGAGTATTATTTGTCAAGCCTAGAAATGAGGTGTGCCAGGCTCTGTGCTTGATCTGGGCTGAGGTAGGGAGATATAGAGCTTCCCTGGTGGCTCAGCAGTAACGAATCTGCTCACAGTGCAGGAGATGTAGTTCTGATCCCTGAGTTGGGAAGATCCACTGGAGAAGGGCATGACAACCCATTCCAGTATTCTTGGCTGGAGAATCCCATGGACAGAGGAGCCTGGCAGTCCATAGGGTCACAAACAGTCAGACACAACTGAAGTAACTGAGCACGCACACACATGGGAACACAAGGAGAAGCCAACATTTTCACATTTCTTCATCTGTTTAACAAACATATGTACAGTAATAATATGTGCCAGGAAGTGTGTACGCATTCAGAAATATTAGCATGCTTAAATCCCTACAGCTGCTCCAAAGGGCTGAGAAACAAGGCATGATATCTCACAACAGAGACTTTGGATTAGTAATGAAAGAAATATATATTTTTTTAATTGTTGACATAACAAATTAGCACAAATTTAATACAGCTTAAAACAATACTACTTGTTTTCTCACTGTTTCTCCTGTAGGTCAGAGGTCCAAGCACAGTGTAGTTTGACAGTCCTCTGCTTAGGGTATTACAAAGCAAAGTGTTGGCAAGGTTGTTCCTTTCTGGAGTGAAGAATCTACTACCAAGCTGATTTAGGATGCTATCAGAATTGGAGTCACAAAGAGTTGGACACAACTGAGCATGCACACACACACACAGAATTCAGTTACTTCTCTTTCCACATGTACTTGACATGCATCTAATCTCCTTGACTTCCTCTTCTGTCTTTTCTCTCTGCTTTTAGAAGCTCATGTGATTATACTGGGACAACCTAAATAATTCAGGGCCACCTGTCTAACAACAGGTTAGTAACCTTCACCAAAAATTCTTCTTGGTTTTTATCTGCTTCAGTTTGAGGCTTAAATTTATATTTTCTAAAGGCGAGAGTTTGTTATGTTGCACATTTCTTTTCTGACTATATGAATTATGTACAAGAGGAACTATATCATTTGTCTTTTTCTTCTTCAGTACTGTTTTCTTCTCTACATTTGTGTTTTATTTTTAAATATTTACTTAGACATACTAGATCTTAGTTGTGGCATGTGGGATCTAGTTTCCTGAGCCCGGGATTGAGCCTGGGCCCCCTGCNTATTTGTCTTTTTCTTCTTCAGTACTGTTTTCTTCTCTACATTTGTGTTTTATTTTTAAATATTTACTTAGACATACTAGATCTTAGTTGTGGCATGTGGGATCTAGTTTCCTGAGCCCGGGATTGAGCCTGGGCCCCCTGCACTGGGATCTCAAAGAACTAGCCACTGGACTGAGGTAGGAGATAGATGGGCTCCAGGCTGGACATTTACAACTAGCCTCCTATTTGCATTTCCTAAGACAGATAAGTGGACTCCAGCTGAAGAATTTATAACCAGCCTCCTGTTAGTCAACCAAAATGAAAGTAACAACAGAAACAAGGCAAATGACCAGTCTTTGTCTCTTGTAAACATCTTAGGGTGATAATCATGTCAAGGACAAAGAGAGACAAAACCTTGTTTGAGTAAAGGATTAAGGGATCTCCATTCCCCATTTCTTTTTAGGACAAAGGAGACAGTATACATTTGCAGAAAGGCTCTTTGGGGTCAAAAGTCAGGTGATAATACCAGGCCATAATGAGTCTTGTTCCTCCCAAGAGCCTTCAAGATCCATCTTGGTTGAGGGGTGTGTGCGCACCCCAGTGGAGAGTCCTGAGACAAATTAACCAGGTTGGGGGGACAAAGCAAGACGATTGGCCTGAGAGAAGACAAAAACCTGGAAAACTGTGTCCTTATAAAGAATTTAAACTTCCTAAAAGTGTGACTCCCTCTCTCTGAGTTTGCCCTTGCGCCTTTCAGTACGTTCTTTTCACTGAATTTTGCTTAACTCTTTACCTTCTGCCTCCTCGCTTGAATTTGTTCTTAGGCAAGGACTACGGACTCTGGCCTTCATTGCTGGCCCCTGTGGTCCAGTGGTTAGGACTCCCAGTTCAAGAACCTAAGACCTTGATTCCAGCTACCGCTCACTGATGCTTGCTGCAAACTGCAGTTTACTGTTGCATGCATCCAAAATCAGGGCTACCAGGGAAGTCCCTCTCTATGCTTTTATGCATAAGTCTACATGCCAAGGCCCTGTATATCTAGCCCTCTCTCTCATGCCTCCTGGGGAGATACATATGAAATTAATTAAATGCAAGACCATTTTTAAAACTAGGTCAGGGAAATCTACAGAGGAGGATGTTCAGCTGTTGTTAGACAGCTGGGCAGTTGGATACACAGTATTTGGCAAGTGCTATCAGAGAAGTGAAGGAAAAAACATCCCAAATGGCATGGAAGCACAGAGGCATAACGTCCTCAAGATTCTTCCAGGTTGTTGCAATTGGCAGGATTTCCTTCTTTTTGACTAATAAATATCCCATTGTATGTGTATAACACACTTTATCCATTCATCTGTTGATTAACATTTAGACTGTTTTTATATCATAACTTTTATGAATAGTGCTGCAATAAACATGGTGTGCAGATATTTTTCAATATCCCAATTTCAATTTTTTGGGTATATACCCAAACATAGGATTACTGGATCATATAGTAGTTCTATTTTTTATTTTTTTAAAGGAGCTTCTATATTGTTTTCCACATAGTGGCTGCAACATTCTGCATTTCCCCCAACAGCGTATAAAGCTTTTGACTAAGATCAAGTATATCACCAATGGATTAATACAGAATGAGCTAATTAATAGTGGTTAAAAATATTAAGACAACGAGTTAGATGTATGTTATGGGAAGTATATAGGAAATAAATTTTTCATCAAAATTTTGTTCCAAACAAATTAGAAGCTGGAATATCTGGGCTTTGCTTTATTTTTTAAAACTAAACATACAGGCTTTTTTTTTTGTTTGTTTGTTTGTTTTATTTTTTTTTTCTGTTCATAACTGATTTTATTTTTTTAATTTATTTATTTATTTATTTTTTAATTTAACTTTACAATACTCTATTGGGTTTGCCATACATCGACATGATTCCACCACAGGTGTACACAAGCNATCATCAGAGAAATGCAAATCAAAACCACAATGAGGTACCATTTCACACCAGTCAGAATGGCTGCGATCCAAAAGTCTGCAAGCAATAAATGCTGGAGGGGGTGTGGAGAAAGGGGAACCCTCTTACACTGTTGGTGGGAATGTAAACTAGTACAGCCACTGTGGAAAACAGTGTGGAGATTCCTTAAAAAATTGCAAATAGAACTGCCTTATGACCCAGCAATCCCACTGCTGGGCATACACACCAAGGAAACCAGAATTGAAAGAGACACATGTACCCCAGTGTTCATTGTTTGTTTGTTTTAATGTGCACTTTAGCAACTGTCTTGACTCCAAAAATTTTCCTCTTCTTCCCTCCTCCACTCATGCCTTTGGGGAGCCAGATAACCTAGAGACAGCTTTATAGATGAATTCAAGTAATATATAACCTTTTGAAATTCACTTCTTTCAAGCAGCATAACACTTTTGAGATTCCTCCAAGTTCTTGTATTCATCAATAACTTTCTCCTTTTTATTGCTGAATAATTATCCATTGTATAGGTAAACCACAATTTGCTTATTCATTCACCCACAGAAAGACATTTGATTGTTTTTAGCTTAGCTTTCAGTGGTTATGAATAAAGCTTCACGTACATATTCATGTACAAGTTTTTGTGTGAACAAAAGTTTTTACTTTTCTGAGAAAATTCCCATGAATGGGATTACTGGGTTATAAGGTAAATGTACACTAAACTTTATAAAAAATGCCAAACTTTTTTCAAGAATGACTCTACCATTTTGCATTCCTATCAGCAATGAGAGAATCAATTGCTTTGTACTCTTGCCCACATTTGGTGCTTTCATTATAACTATTCCTTTTTTATAATTTTAGCTCTTCTAATTTATAGGTGTGGAATGGTGTCTCAAAATGGTTTTAATTTGCATTTCCCTAATGCTTAATGATGTTGAGTATATTTTATGTAATTATTTGCCATCTGTATATCCTCTTTAGTGAAGTGTTTTTTTAAGCTTTTCCCCCATATTTTTAATTGGATTGCTTTCTTACTGTTGTGTTTAGAGTTCTTTATGTATATACTAAATATAAGTCCTTTGTCAGATATGTGAATTGCAAATAGTTTCTTCCAATCTGTAGTTGTCTTTTCATTGTCTTTTACAAAGAAAACTTAAAAAAAAATTTAATGTAGTCCAATTGGCCATTTTTAAAAGTTATGTATCATGTCTTTGTTGTCTTATCTAAGAACTCTTTGCTAACCTCAGATTGCAATGGCTTTCTATTTTTCCTTCTGGAAATTTTATAGTTTTATATTTTACATTTATGTCTATCTTCCATAGTTACTTAATTCTTGTATAAAGTGTGATGTTTAGGCAGAGGTCAATTGTTTTGCCTATATATATACAGTTGTTCCAATATTACTTGATAAAATAGTATACATTTTCCATTAGTTCTTCATCNCTGTCTCTTATACACATCTTCTATCTTCCATAGTTACTTAATTCTTGTATAAAGTGTGATGTTTAGGCAGAGGTCAATTGTTTTGCCTATATATATACAGTTGTTCCAATATTACTTGATAAAATAGTATACATTTTCCATTAGTTCTTCATCTTTGCTAAAAAAGTCAATTTTCTGGATGTGTTTGTAGATTCTATTCAATTGATCTAAGGGTTTATCCTTTTGTCAACATCATGTTTTCTTGATTAAGTTCACAGTAATTCTTAAAATTGGACAGTCCTTCAACTTTGCTCTTCTTTTTCAAAATTGTTTAAAGCTTTCTATTCCTTTTACTTTGTGTTTAAATCATAGAATCAGTTTTTTTCTGTACCTACAGCAATCCTGGTATATTATTGGAATTGTGTTACATCTGTAGAGAAGTTTAGAGAAAACTGACATTTTAATTGTACTGAGTCTTTCGTTCATGAAAATATTATGTCTCTCAATTTATTTATGCTTTCTTCATAGAGGCAAATTTTTGTTTATTTGTTAGGTTGACTTTGGTTTTTCAGCATGTAGATATCATGCACATTTTGTTAGCTTTATATCTACACATCTCTTATTTTTGGAGTTATAGTAAACATACTTAAAAAATATGTATATGTTGATTCCTATTTGCTTATTGCTTATACATAAAAATGCATTTCAACTCATTTTTCTGAAATGACTGAACTTGTATCCTGCAATCTTGCTAAACTCACGTTAGTTCAATGAGCTTTGTTGTAGATTCCATGAGATTCTGTACACAAGCAATTGCTATAGTCATTTCACAGAATTTCAATGGACTGTCCCATCCCAAATTTGGTTCTTTTGTCAAGACTGATGATGCCACACATGCATCAAGGCAATAGGAAAACATTTACTACTCATATACCTGAAGCTCTCTGGGGGAAAGCAGAGTAAGTTTCCAAACCGGGCCCAAAAATGCTTTGAGCAATGAAAGGAGACTACTTTGGCTTTCACTGTGGCTGTGAGGGGGGCCAGGACAGGGGTATCTGCGTATGGACCAAGGTTCTACATGGTGGTCGTTCCCTGGACTTGCTTGTCTTTACCAAACGTGGGGCAAAAGTTAAGGGTGGTGCTTAAAAATTGTTATCAATCAAACATCAAACATAGAGCAATATTCTTTACTACATCCTTGCCTTGCTTCCAATTCTAGGTAGTAAGAATTTAGCTTTTAACCAGTTACCATGATGTTAACTGGTGATGTCTTAATATACCATTTACAAGGTTAAAGAAGTTTTCATCTATCCCTATTGTCATGAATGAGTGTTGAATACGTTTCAATTTTTGTCTACATGTATTGATTGGATCGTATTGTATTGCATTTCTTTTTCTTTAGTCCATTAGTACGACAGATTACATTGTTTGATTTTGCAAACTACATATATGATTATGACAACATAATCTTGCCTTTTAATTTATGTGTTTAGACCATTTACATCTAATGAAATTACCATTATGTTTGGATATAAGCTGACCATTTTATTATTCATTTTTTTGTTTGATTTCCTTAGTTGTATTGATCCTTTGCTACTCCTTTCATTCCTTTTGGGGTTTCTGTGATTCTTTTTAGTATTCTATTTTTACTTATCCATTCATTTTTGAGTATATGCTATTGGGAGGAAGGAGTTGCACAGGAAATTACAATATATACATTTAACTTTTTAGTCTATTTTTATAATTCAAGTTTAATGAAGAAAACTTACTCTTATACAGGTATCTTTATTCTTACTTTTTCATATTGTAGTTATAGTATCTACCTACATTGAAAACCTCATCAGACAATGTTACAATCATGTGTCAGCTGTCAAGCATACTTCAAAGTCTTCAAGAGTAAAAATGTATTATTATATTTACTTACAAAATAGACCATTTATATTATTCTTTCTTTATTCCTGGTGTTCCAAATTTCTTCCTAGTGTCATTTTATTTCCATCTGAAGGACTTAGTTTAGCATTTCTTTTAGATCTTGTCCTGTAACAACAAATTCTCTTAGTTGTCATTATTTGAGAATATTTATTTCATTCTCGTTCATGAAGGTTAGTTTTTCTGTTTATAAAACCCCATTTTGATAATCTTTTCTTTTCTGAATCTTAAAAAAGCTGTTTTATGTCCTTTGGCCTCCATATTTTTGATGGGAAATGTGTGGTTATTCAAATAATTATTGTCATATATGAAATATATCATTTTTCTATGGAAGATTTCCAGGTTATATATCTTTTTAATTTTCGTCACCAAAGCAGCGTTGTTTGGCTGCTAAGTCAAGTCCGACTCTGCCACCCCATGAACTGCAGCACGATAAGCTTCCACTATCTCCCAGAGTTGTTCAAACTCCTGTCCGTTGAGTCAGTGACTCCCTCCAAACATCTCATCCTCCGTCACCCATTCTCCTCCTGCCCTCAGTCTTGCCCAGCATAGGCTCTGATGAGTCATTCCTTCACATCAGGTGGCCAAAGTATTGGAGATTCAGCGTCAGCATCGGTCCTTCCAATGAGTATCCAGGGATGATTACCTTTAGGATTGACTGGTTTGATTTCCTTGCTGTCCACGGGACTCTCAAGAGTCTTCCCCAGCACTGCAATTCAAAAGGATCAATTCTTCAGTGCTCAGCTTTCTTTATGGTCCAACTCTCACATCAATTTGTGATTACTGGAAAAACCATGGCTTTGACTATATGGACCTTTGTTGGCAAAGTGATGTCTATGCTTTTTAATTTGCTGTCTAGGTTTGTCATAGCTTTTCCTCCAAGGAGGAAGCATCTTTTAATTTCATGGCTGCAGTCACGATCTGCAGTGATTTTGGAGACCAAGAAAATAAAATGTCACTGTTTCCACTTTTTTCCTGGCAACCATTCATCTGCCATCTCTCTGGGTTTATTTTTCCACCAGTTCATATAAATAATTAGGCAGTATGTAGTATTTCACACTGGCTTCTTTCACATAGCCATATAAGTTTGATATTCATCTATGTCATTGCATAGACTGATATCTTATTTGTTTTTATCACCAAAGAGCATTCCATTGTATGACTGTAACAGTTTAGCAATCTTTACATATTAAAGGACTTTTTGGTTCCTTCTAGTTTCTAGCCATTACAAATAAAGTGACTCAATATTAGTGTTCAGGCTTTTGTGTGGATATACTTTTTTAATTCATTTGGTTAACTAGTTAGATTATGTTTCTAGATCACTTGTTAAGACTATATTAGTCTTGCTAAGAAACGACCAATATGTTTTGCAAACTGTACCATTTTGCACTAGCAATTAATGAGAGTTCTTCTTATCTCATGTCTTTGCTACTGATTGGTATTCTCACTTAGAAAAATCTTTTGTAGCCATCCTAATAGGTAGATCATGGTATCTCATTGTTACTTTATATTTCCTTAAGACAAATGATGTTGAACATTTTTCTTAGCTTATTAACATCATCTTTAGTGTTATGTATCTTGCTCATTTTTAAACTTTTTTTCCTTATACCTGAGGTTTAAGAGCCCTTTGTATATTTTGGACACATCTCTTCTATCAGACAGACATTTTCCAAATAGTTTCTCTCAGTCTATGACTTGTCTTTTTATTCTCTTAACAGTGCTTTTAACAGAGCAGAGTTTTTGTTTGTTTGTTTGTTTGTTTTTAATTATTAAAGCTCAATTCATCAACTTTTTCTTTTATGGATCATGTTTTTGGTGTTGTAGCTAAAAATCCAGCCCTAATATCAAGATTACTTAGATTTTCTGTTATTTTTTTCTTTTTCTTTCTTTCTTTTTTTTTCTTCTTTGCTTGTTTTACATTTAGGCCTATGATTCTTTTTTTT
>SJYV01029018.1:240137-288991 GCA_006410875.1 Neotragus pygmaeus | reverse complement strand
AAGCTTTTAATTTTAATCAGATCCCATTTGTTTATTTTTGCTTTTATTTCCAATATTCTGGGATGTGGGTCATAGAGGATCCTGCTGTAATTTATGTCGGAGAGTGTTTTGCCTATGTTTTCCTCTAGGAATTTTATAGATGCTGGTCTTATGTTTAGATCTTTAATCCAGTTTGAGTTTATTTTTGTGTATGGTGTTAGAAAGTGTTCTAGTTTTATTCTTTTACAAGTGGTTGACCAGCTTTCCCAGTACCACTTATTAAAAGAGATTGTTTTTTCTCCATTGTATATTCTTGACTCCCTTGTCAAAGATAAGGTTTCCATAGGTGTGTGGATTTATCTCTGGGCTTTCTATTTTGTTCCATTGATCTATATTTCTGTTTTTGTGCCAGTACCATACTGTCTTGATGACTGTGGCTTTGTAGTAGAGCCTGAAGCCAGGCAGGTTGACTATGATTCATTTTTATTTAATTTTTGTAAAAGATCATTTACTTTTCAGAGTCCTCAGGTAGCTCCTTTATGCCTTCTGTCTAGGATAGTTATAGTTGCATTTGGTGGTAGAGATAGGATAAAGTTTGTTTCTCCATATCGCTCAGAACAATTTATGAGCATTTAACATTTTGTTTTAGAAGTTTCTTCTTTTCTTTTTGTTTTATTTAAAGTTTTAATTTGTTCTCTTTTTTTCTTAGCAAGTTTCTGTGTAAGAATAATAAAGTGTATGATCAGTATATCAAGGAAACAGTGGCACTCATTACTGTAAGTCCCTGAATTTTACAGAGTTTATCACAGACCAAGTTCCAGCTATCTCTTTGGATCCAAATTACTATTTTTTTGAGGAACAGTCAGGAAACTGCAAACTCACAAGAATAAGAAGATTGTATTTCTTATACTGTAGGGATTAAAATTCCCCTGCTCCCATTTAGAGCAAAGCTCCTTGCAGTTGTCAGTTCTAGAAATCCATACCTTTAGATTCTGATTCTAGTTATGCTCTCTCCCTGCCTCCCTATTACTAAAGAGACTCCAAGGAATTTGAAAATGTCTGCTCTTTTAAGACATGAAACTTGTCATTCAAAGGGAAATTTAAAAATACATTTTACCACTCATATTAAGGCAAGACTGCCTTTTCCTGGCCTGTCTCTGTCTTCTTAAGGTGCTCTAATATATACAAGGAGAAACATTATGACCCAGAAGCTAACCTGTCCAGAAAAAATCTAAACCATAAAACTATATAAAAGACCCACCTCTGGGAAACTTTTACTCTTGTTTTAGAGCATATAAAATGTTGTTTTTAGAAAGACTGAATTCCACTTGTTTGTGAAAATTTCATTTTTATTGTGTAGCTTCAATATTGCAGAATTGTATGTCAGTTGCTCAACCCTTAACTAACCATAGCCTTTTCCAGTTACCTGCAATGAACTAAGCCTTCCACTGTACACCTGCTACCCCCTAATCTAAGGAAGTCAAGATCTAAAAGGATGATAGAGGATTCTAACCAATAGTAATTTGGGTTTTTAGCCACGTGTTCCTAGGGGTAATCAGCCAGCATCATATCCTCTAACGTCTGTCCTATTTGCCATATTGGTTTCCTCCTGATGCTACAGATCCTATAAATGCTTTTTACTTTTAACTTGAGATATAATTGATATATAACATTATATTATTAATAGTTTAAGGTGTACAATATAATTTGATATGTGTTTGTATAACAAAATGATTATCACAATAATTTAATATACATCACACATAGCTACATTTTTTTTCTTGCAGTGAGAACCAAATTAAAAAAAATTTTTTTTATTTTATATTTGACTCTGAATTGATTAACAATGTTCTGCTAATATCAGGTATACAAGCAAAATGATTCAATTATTTACATGTATCTATTCTTTTTCAAATTCTTTTNATTTTTTTCTTGCAGTGAGAACCAAATTAAAAAAATTTTTTTTTATTTTATATTTGACTCTGAATTGATTAACAATGTTCTGCTAATATCAGGTATACAAGCAAAATGATTCAATTATTTACATGTATCTATTCTTTTTCAAATTCTTTTCCCATTTAGGTTATTACAGAATCTAAAAGTCTTTTTAAAGCATGTATTCCCTGATCCTGAGGGGCACTGTTGACTTGTCTAACTTGAAATTGGCCCCTTCTCCTTTGCACCAAACATTTGCATCAAGGCATATCTGCACTTCTCCAAATTCAACATTCTTATGTTCAAATAAAGCAGCAACTAAGCTTACTTGAATCTTGCACAACTGATTTGAGGAAGGTGAGGAAGCTATCTCTAATTGTGCTGAAGTCACTAAAAGACACTAACAAACCCTAAAAGAGGGCAAGATGTCACTGCTGCTGCTGCTGCTGCTAAGTCGCTTCGGTTGTGTCCGACTCTGTATGACCCCATAGACGGCAGCCCACCAGGGATTCTCTAGGCAAGAACACTGGAGTGGGTTGCCATTTCCTTCTCCAATGCAGGAAAGTGAAAAGTGAAAGTGAAAAGTGAAAGTGAAAAGTGAAAGTGAAGTCGCTCAGTCCTGTCCGACTCTTGGTGACCTCATGGACTGCAGCCTACCAGGCTTCTCTGTCCATGGGATTTTCTGGGCAAGAGTATAAGGGAATACATGAATTTGAAGAGCAGTAGTGATCATCATAGAGAAGTCGTGCTCTCAAAGTCAACTCTTTGCAACTCCAACTCTGTGGACAGTGGCTCACCAGAATCCTCTTTCCATGGAACTTTTCAGGTAAGAATACTGGAGTGGGTTGTCATTTCCTACTCTGGGCAATCTTCCTGATCCAGGGATCAAACCTGTGTCTCTTGCATTTCCTGCGTTGACAGGATAATTATTTATCATTGTGCCACCTGGGAAGCCCCCATACTACACTTGCTGTTAGCCGAAAGGCCAGAAAGGCTTCTCACAGATAAGTTAGGAGGATAAGAGTGTAGATCTTCAGGTGCATGCACGGTGTGCTCTAAGTTGCTTCAGTCGTGTCCAGCAAGAATACTGAAGTGGATTGCCATGCCTTCCTCCAGGGGTTTTTCCCAACCTAGGGACTGAACCAGTGTCTCTTATGTCTCCTACACTGGCAGGTGAGTTTTTTGTTCTTGTTGTTTTTTTTTTTTACCACTAGCACCACCTGGGAAGCCCAGATATCCTCAGATATTATTGAGGAAATCGATTGACTGTACTTCTCAGCCTTTAGGTGGCTCTCCTTTCATTTATGTGTTCATTCATGTCCTCACCAAATACTATTTAAGATTCTAGCATCTTGTAAGAACAGTGCTGGGCAAAAGACTAAGTCATGGGCACAGTAGACATACTTTGTTTTCNTGACTGTACTTCTCAGCCTTTAGGTGGCTCTCCTTTCATTTATGTGTTCATTCATGTCCTCACCAAATACTATTTAAGATTCTAGCATCTTGTAAGAACAGTGCTGGGCAAAAGACTAAGTCATGGGCACAGTAGACATACTTTGTTTTCCCACAGATTACACTGGAAGAATTTCAAGTTGTATGTGTTTAGTGTTATAACATGATATATACAGAATGTCATAGAATAAAAACAAGGGCATCAGATCAAACCTGGTGGGTTCTGAAGCAGTCAGGATGGAAGACTGGGAAGGCCCATGGGGAACACCAGGATGTCTCACTGCACATGGGATACTTAGGCTGTGATCAGAGTAAGTAGGTAGGAATAATCAGAGTAAACCTTTACTCCAATTTGCTTTGAATGAATATCACACATCTCCAGAAAGTGGTGTGGGGATCTACCATCAAAAAAAAAAAGGGAGGGAGAAAAATGCGTAGCACAAACGGTCACTTTTTCCTCAATCCCTTCCATTTGCCTCGAATTATTATTTACTTGCTTTTTCTGTGAATTTGTTTCCTCCAGAATTAATTGCAATCACTTTGAGAGCAGTCCTCTTGCATTTCTGAGCACTTAGCACTAATGAATGTCAGGACAACCTGGTCTTGTGACTGAATGTTGTTTCAGTGGAAAATAAAAATGTCCTCCAATATCTTATAAATTCAGATAACTGGGTTTGAGAGATTCTCTTAAAGCTGGAGTGTTTAGAATACATCTTCACAGAAACAACTCAGGCTTATCCTGTTTGCTTGAAATTATTTGATTTCTCGGGTAAAATGTTAGACACATGCTCCTATTTTATCACCTAGACCTATTGGAAACATTTTTTTTTTCATACTGGAAATGTTTAAGATTTCATATATGTACAATGTGGATGTTAAACTCCAACTGTATCTATCAAAAATTCCATGATTAAATGATAAAATCCATAGCATTGGTACATCACCCATACCAGAAACGGCTGTCACCATGTCCCTCATTAACAGCATGCCACAGGAGACTTGAGTTTGATCCCTGGGTCAGGAAGATCCCCTGGAGAAGTGCATGGCAAACTACTCCAAAATTATTGCCTGGAGAATTCCATGGACAGAGTAACCTTGCAAGTTACTCCATGTGGTTGCTCAGTGGGACACAACTGCGTGACTAACACACACACACACACACACACACTTCTCCAGTGTTTTCCCCAAGTTTTCGGGTAGCTTTGATAAACAGAAGATGTTAGTCATTAGTGTAGAATAAAATGCTGAGACCTTTCCTTTCTTATTTATTGAAGTTGTTTTAAGTTAGGGAATAGCAACAAAAATGATTATAAAAGTAACCTATTGCTACTTACAAAGTATATTTCATAGCAGAAAAATTGCTCCTGCGCAGTCAGCTTTTAGGCTAAATTTTAACTCTATGGTGATTTTTTTTAAGCAATCATAAACCCCTGCTGACAAAAGTCTTAACTCTATTGGTGACAGCAGATGCTACTAAAACATTGTTTTGTCTTAGTGTTTCATGGTCTATCATAAACCAAACAATTATGATTGTTTAAAAGCCTGTTCCCAGAGTGAGCTCCACACCCGCAGCAGGAAGCATATTGTCTAAAAAGAATGCAAAGTAATTGGAATTTTATCTGACAAATACAGCAGTGAATATATTCACGGAAAGTGTGCATGAATGCTACAGAATTAGTCTCATGACTTGACATGAAGAGCAAATAAAAATCTAGACAAAATGTTAAATAGGGGAAAAGACAATGATTTCTTTTGAGCACTTGGAAGACTCTCGGAGGTGTTTGTGCTGAGGCTTCCCTCAAACTTTGGTTGTGCTAAGCTCACCTTATGTGCTGTGGCAGGGAAGGCAGCAGACTGACCCCAAGCTTGGACCCTTCACAATAGTGGGGGGACCTTAGACAAACTTATACCGATATATTTTATTTTTTCCTCATCAGTAACACTAATTCTTGCCCTCATCATTATTGATTTGCTATTGATCTGACTTCTAATCACTGATAGCTGTGAGTAAAGAAGTTGGAGGAGGAGAAAGAGGAAGAAGATAAAGTAAAGATAGTATGTATATGAAAAAAAAGGAGTAGAATTCCATGTGCTCTACAGTGAATCTTTATTGGTTATCTATTTTATACATAGTAGTGTCTCTGTGTTGGTCCCAGGACCTAGTTTATACACCCCCTTTCCCCTTTGGTAACCATAGGTTTGTTTTCGAAGTTTCTTCTATAATAAACTATATGAGAAAAGAATCTGAAAAAGAATCTGGATATACGTACAACTGAATCACTTTGTTATACACCTAAAAATAACACAACCTTATAAATCAACTATATTCCAATATAAGATAAAAATCAAAATTTTAAAAAAGGAAATATTTGCATTTCAGTTCAGTTCAGTTCAGTTGCTCAGTGATGTCCGACTCTTTGTGAACCCATGAACTGCAGCANCAGCCCGAACCTCAGTGAAGGGCGACCGCAGAACAGAGCCCAGAAATCTGAATAGGGAGCCCGCAGCACAGAGCCCATAACTCGTCACTAGCTGACCACAGAACACAGCCTGGACCTCGGTGCAGGGCGATCACGGAAAACAGGGTGGAACCCGTCGAAAGGCGACCACGGCACACAGCCTGGACCTTGGTGAAGGGCGACCATGGCACACTGCCCGAAACACTGTATAGGGCGACCGCGACACACAGCCAGGAACTTGTCGCTAGCCGACCATGGAACACAGCCCGCATTTCGGCACAGGGCGACCACGGAACACATGCCGGACCGAGGCACAGGGAGACCGCAGCACAGAGCCCGGACCTCGGGACAGGATGATCGGGGCACACAGCCCGGACCTTGGTGCAGGGTGANCTAGCCGACCATGGAACACAGCCCGCATTTCGGCACAGGGCGACCACGGAACACATGCCGGACCGAGGCACAGGGAGACCGCAGCACAGAGCCCGGACCTCGGGACAGGATGATCGGGGCACACAGCCCGGACCTTGGTGCAGGGTGACAGTGGCAAACAGCCCGGACATCGAGCAGGGCGACAGCGGCACACAGCCCAAACCTCAGTGAAGGGCGACTGCGGCACACAGTCCGAACCTCAGTGAAAGACAACCGTGGCACACAGCCAGGAACTCATTACTAGCCGACCACTGAACACTGCCCGGACTTCGGCACACTGCGACCTCGGCACACAGGCCGGATCTCAACACAGGACGACCTCACCACACATCCCAGACACCGGCGCAGGGCAACTGCGGCACACATCTGGAACCTCAGTGAAGGGCGAGCAAGGCACACATCCCGGACCTCAACGAAAGGTGACCCTGGCATACAGCATGGACGTCGGCAGATCGTGACTGCGGCACACACCCAGGACCTCGTAGCAGTGTTACTGCAGCACAGAGCCCAGAACTCGTCAATAGCCGACCGCGGAACACAGCCCGGATCTCGGCGCAGGGCGACTGTGGCACACAACCTGGCCCTGACACGGGCCGACGGTGGTACACAGCCCAGACCTTGGTGCAGGGTGGCTGCAGCACACAGCCCGAACCACAGTGAACGGCAATGGTGGCAAACAGCCCGGAAATCTGTGCAGGGTGACCACAGCACACAACACGGAACTCGTTGCTAGACAACCGTGGAACATAGCCCGGAACGTGGCACAAGGCGACCGTAGCAAAGAGCCTGGATCTTGGTGCAGGATGACTGCGGCACACATCACGGATCTCAGCACAGGGCAACTGAGGAACACAGCCCGGACCTCGGGGCAGGGTGACACAGGCACACAGCACGGACCTCGGGTGATGGCAATTGCATCACTCAGCCCAGACCTCGTTGCAGAGCGACCGCATCACAGAGCCCGGAACTCTTCGCTAGCCGACTGCGGAACACAGCCCCAAACTCGGTGCAGGGCGACTGCGGCACACAGGCTGGACCTCGGTGAAGGGTGACCGTGTCACACAGCTCAGAAATCTGTGCAGGGTGACCGTGGCACAGAGCTCGGAACTTGNCTAGATGGACCTTTGTTGGCAAAGTAATGTTTCTGCTTTTTAATATGCTGTCTAGGTTAGTCATAACTTTCCTGCCAAGGAGTAACCATCTTTTAATTTCATGACTGCAATCACCATCTGCAGTAATTTTGGAGCCCAGAAAAACATAGTCAGCCACTGTTTCCACTGTTTCCCCATCTATCCGCCATGAAGTGATGGGACTAGATGCCATGATCTTAGTTTTCTGAATGCTGAGCTTTAAGTAATAGGAAATTAATTTTCTATACTCCAAAGTGAGTTACGTGTGGTATAGAATACTGACCAAGGAAAGATTTCCATGTGCAAAAAAAGTGTGCCCCCAAAGTCACAATAAAATATTGAAATGAAACAAAAAGAATTTTAGAAAAACACATAATGACTTTCTGAGATGCTTAGAATAAAACCAGACATTTTTAACCGTGGCTGGTAAGGTGTTATCCTCAATTTTGGCCTAGCTCCCTCTCCACTTTCATCTCCTGACAGTCTCTCCCTGATCACCTGTGCAAAGCACCTAGGTCTCCTTTCTATTTCCCTAAAATGACAGCACCAGGAAGTTTTCACTTTCTGTTCCCTTGACTGGGAACCCTCTTTCTCCAGCTATTCTTTTTTATCAGTGTCAGCCCACATCTGACATAAAATTATATGGCTTTTAATAAGTCATCTTTCAAGTTTGTAATAAATGCACAAGCCCACTAATAAAAAATATGGAGGGAAGATAAGAATAAATAACTTAGACAAAGATAAAAAGTATTAAACAAGCAAATGAAATAGTGGGTATCCTCACTAATAGATCAAATGATGAAACAACGTTTTATACCTAAAATTAACTCCTAAATCAATGACTTCAGTGTTGTAGTGAAACTGGAATATTCATGTCCTGCTATGCTANAGACAAAGATAAAAAGTATTAAACAAGCAAATGAAATAGTGGGTATCCTCACTAATAGATCAAATGACGAAACAACGTTTTATACCTAAAATTAACTCCTAAATCAATGACTTCAGTGTTGTAGTGAAACTGGAATATTCATGTCCTGCTATGCTAGTGGCATTTTAAATTATGAATGCTTTTGGGGGAAAATCAATTGGCAATGTTAAGAACTAAAAATGCTTAAAATCTTTCACACAGAAAATTCACTCTTAGAAACAGTTCCTAAAGAATGTCAATGTCTATGCCTTATCTGTAGTATTGGAAATTTAGCAATCCAAATGTTATAAGATGATTTAAATATGTGATAGTTGAACAACAAAATGATACTATAGGTAGCTTTAAAGTGTTAATTGCTAGGAATATGTAGAAACTAGAAAGTATTTATGCTATGATGCTTAGAAAGAAGAAAAAACTTATTTGAACATGGATAAACACCAAAAGGTGATTTATAGAAGTTAAATTAGGATTGTCCCTGTTCTTTTTTAATTTTGTATTTAGTGTTTGATTCTTTGCAATTTTAAATGAGGAAGCAGTGATCTCATGTCCATTGTTCAGTTCTCTTGCTGATTTCTGACTTTGCCAAAGGTATCAGCTCTGTCTTAAACATTAATAAATAATTTGTGTCATTCTCTGCAGACTCTGACACATAGCACAGTGGTTGGACTCTACTGACAGCTGAAAGACTGTCTTTCAAATTGAACAGTGATGGACATGACAAATAGGCTGAGAAAATTGAGATCCTCCCATCTACTCCTCACCTCTAACTGTGTTAAATTGCAATCAAGTTGACTAAAAAGAAACCATATTGAACTTGACAGCATGTGAGGAAATGCAAGAATACAGAGTTTCTGAGGCTTTGACCAGTGAAATAGTTGCTAATTTTCTAATGATGTTTGCCTCAAGAAGTGTTAATTTAATTTGCTCTTTATCATAGTTCAGTAAGTGATGGTTCCCCTTTCTGATGCTATGTCAAATTCTAGTTTGGATAATTAAAATGATGATGAAAAGAGGGAGACAAATTGGAACATATTTGAACAATGTAAAAAAAAAAAAAAAGGATGAGCATTTTATTGAAGAAAGACNGTTCAGTAAGTGATGGTTCCCCTTTCTGATGCTATGTCAAATTCTAGTTTGGATAATTAAAATGATGATGAAAAGAGGGAGACAAATTGGAACATATTTGAACAATGTAAAAAAAAAAAAAAAGGATGAGCATTTTATTGAAGAAAGACTGAGATAACCAAATGTATTTTATCCTGATGCTATATGAAAGGCAAGGGATCCCCAGACACAGGTGATGCTCCTGCAAGTCAGTGAGATGTTGAAGAACAAGGCATTTGGGGATCTTTCCTGGGAAAGCAACAGAGAGGTATTTAAGAGGTAGTGGAGACAGCAAGAGAAGGGCTTCCTTGGCTGTGCTAAGAAACACAATTTTTATCCTAAAAAGATAAGGAGACTTTGAAAGACTTCTAAAAAGAAAATACTATTATTTTTTGTTTGTTTGTTTTTCCCAAAAGAGAAAGAAAAAAATACCATGGGCTGCATCCATAAAGCTTCTTCTGCAGATATATAAGAGGTATTGGAGTTGTAAAATATGGCATAAAACTTCAAGAACTATATGAAGCAGAAAGGGAAATAAAATTTTTAAGTAAAATATTGGCTTTAGTGGCTTGTGATGTTATTACAGCCTTCTTATTCCTTGGTGCCCTAAAGCTACACTGTGCAGTGAATATTTGCACCCTCAAATTCATAGGTGGTTTTCATGCTGCTTATGTAAAGAAGTTTATTTAGTGATTTTTTCCTTCAAATAGCATCATTTGTTTCACAAGAATTCTAGCAACTGAACCTTGTTTTGAGACACACCTTACACTAATGTTGGAGATGTCCTCCAAGTTCCTTGAGTATATTCTGAGTTCCCTTAAGTGCAGTTCAAAATAGGACTGATAAAAGAGCACAGACAGGGAGACGAGAATCCACCTTGAGAATCTGCCTTTAACTAGCTGTTTAATCTACATGTTTGCCAGACCAAAATCAGGTCATCTAGCAGTGGGCCATGGTTTTCTAATTAGGTTGTCAGACAATTGGAGTCATGTAGCCACTGTCCGTTACATTTGCAGATGCTGAGGAGGTAGACCAGATGTTTTCTGAGTAGGATGCCAGTTAGCAAATAAAAATACAGTTCATTTAGTTAAATAAAGCTTCTGATACATCTCAAATATTATATAGGAAATACTTGTATGTGGCTCAGAGGGTAAAGCGTCTGCCTGCAGTGCAGGAGACCTGGGTTCAATCCCTACATCGGGAAGATACCCTGGAGAAGGAAATGGCAACCCACTCCAGTACTCTTGCCTGGAAAATTCCATGGACAGAGGAGCCTGGTAGGCTGCAGTCCATGGGGTCACTAAGAGTTGGACATGACTGAGCAACTTCACTTTCACTTGTATGAAAACAAAATTTGTTGTCTTTCTGAACCTCAAATTTAACTGGGCACTCTTCATTTGATCTATTAGCTTTGCAAGCTCTGAGGACTGTAAGAAAACCATGATATGATAAGCCAACAGACAAAGTACTCCCAGGGCTGATTAGTGACCCAACCTCAAGTGAAGTCAAATTTCAAGGCAAAGGGAAACTACTGCCCCTTTGATGATAAGTTATTACTTAGACATTATCCCCTGACCCTACTCTACCAGAATATAATTAGAGGCCAAGCCCTAATCTGAGTCCTTGGTGTTGATCTCTTCATGGTCTTCAGGTGAGGAGGCCTGGACTATCTGCAGGAATCCCAAACCTCTGGGCACCTGTCCTGCTCAGAACATAAGCACAGTCACCATGACACTTTTAATCCTGCCCACTGAGGCCATCTAGACAATCTTTAAATCGCTGAGCTTCATCTATAGCTTCATGGTTTTGTGACTTGGCTTCCAGGTTCTAATCTAACACTCTCCTTCCCCTCTATTCTCCCTCTCCTTCTTTTTCTCCCTGCCCTTTTCTCAGTCTTGACCTAGGATTGTCCATCTCTGACCTATCCTGAGATGTGATCTAATTCATTAGATTTTCCAGTCCTGTCTAGGATCCAGGGAGGCATCACTAGCTGAAATGCAAGGGGTGGGGTGCTTTCTAAACCCTCTGCCAGGCCAATGGCCCTAGCTGTGCTCTGGAGCTATTACCCTCTGGAAAATCTCCTTATTTCCCTTCCTGAACCCCAGAGATGAGCATAACTCCTCTATGTGCTAACAATCAAGGAGAAAGAGAAGAGGGTCAAATATCCAAAACATGAAATAAGGAAAGATGCAGAGAAGTGAGAGTGGGAATCTAATTCTGAATACAACTTTGAATGAAATTTTAAATCATTAAAAAGAAATCAACAAGCCAAGCTTAGGCATTCTGATAGCTGCAAAATGCATTTACCTTCAGAGCTTTAGGTGAAAATTTGAAAGCCTAAGTCTTTTCTTTGTATTCATGCATATAAAATCTTCATATTCCCACTGGAAAACAAAACAATTTCACAAAGTAATTTGGACACTTGAAAGAATTGTAAACATCAGGGCTTAAAAAGTTGAAAACTATATGTCCACTGAAACAAAAAGAATTGCTAATTTGTGTAAGGGACCCTGGGGGCTGAACAGAAGCAACTGGCAAGGATGCAGGGAAGCTGAATTTTCAGTTCTTTAAACTGTACATGACTGTCTAGAACAATGTCAAGGGGATTTTAGTTCACAGGACATCATGCATGTCATGGCTACGGCTCTCTGTTTCTGACACAGTTGGTATCTTGTTTCACTTCTGTAATTTCTAAGATTTTATTTGGGGGCAGCCAGATACCATTTGCAAATACAAGACTTATCTATAGGATATCAGGTACCTTTGGTTAGGAGATAAAACTTTTAAAATTAAAATGTGATTTATTGGGAAAGTAAGAGTTAAGTGATACACAGATTCTCAGGAATGGGTTTTATGGCAGATATGGTCTCTTGGCCCCTCTTTCAGCCTTTGGCTTTCCCCCCATATAGAATATTCCTCTTCATCTTTTTAACTCACCTCATTCCTATTCAATCTTTAGAGAAATCATGAGTCCTTATTCACAGTGACTGTGGCTTAGTCCCTTAAAAAAAAATCCTCTCTTAACTTTTATTATATCTGAATTCCTGGAAAAGGGATTTTTTAATAACAATGAATACTCTTCTACTGTTCTTTCTATATGTACTGAATTTTTTCAATAGTCATGTATGGATGTGAGAGTTGGTCCATAAAAGAAGGCTGAGTGCTAAAGAACTGATGCTTTTGAATTTTGATGCTGGTGAAGGCTCTTGAGAGTCCCTTGGACTGCAAGGAGAATAAACCAATCAATCCTAAAGGAAATCAACCCTGGATATTCATTGGAAGGACTGATGCTGAAGCTCCAATACTTTGGCCATCTGATGTGAAAAGCTGACTCACTGGAAAAGACCCTGATGCTGAGGAAGACTGAAGGCCAAAAAAGAAGTGGGTCACAGGGGATGAGATAGTTAGATAGTATCTCTGATTAAATGAACATGAGTTTGAGCAAACTCTGAGAGATAGTGGAGGACAGAGGAGCCTAAAGGGCTACAGTCCATGGGGTCACAACAAGCTGAGCACAACTTAACAACTGAAAAACCACAACAAAAGTGTTATTAGTGTGTGTGCCTTAATGTCCCATCCACCATAAAGATGCCTTTGTAAGCCCTCAGAGCTTTAGTTAGCAGAGAACCATCCCTATAAGAATGAGTTCAATGGTCCTCTGCTTGTCATTCATTACACGGCACTTCCCAGTTCTCATAAGCAATACAAAGATAAATAAACCCAATTTCTAAACTAGTAGGCATTTTTATTTAAAAAAAATATTTAAAGAAATGAAATAATATAAAATTTAAAAACATAAGAGTAAGGATAAAAGGGATACAAGAACAATCATTGTTTCCTAGCTGAAGAGACAATGGCATTCCAAACATGAGGTCTGGGAAGAGCAAAGACAAGATATTAAGTGGAGCTGGAAGGCCAACCACAGGGAACTGTCTAAAGAGAAGAGCTACTTCTGTCAGCCTAACAGCCAAACACAAGAGTATCTTTGCTTTCTGCTTCTAGGACCAGGGACAGCTCCTGTCCACAGCTCATACCTAGGGCAAGGATGACTTGAATTAAAAGCTCTGTAATAAAGTGGTTTCACACAGATTACATCACTGAAAGGAACCAGTGCGGGTATAGTTGTGCCCATTCAATATTTGAAGAAGCTGAAACTTAGAAGAGGCTTAGCAGTGTGGCTTGGAAATAGTGGAGGCAAGGCTGGAGACCAGGACTCATGTCCTCTGATGAATGGACAACAGAATGAGTCACAAACTTTAGTGAACCACAGAATTATGTGCAATTCTTCCTTACAAAAAATAAAAGCCAGCATCTATGATCTTACCCAGGACTCACTGAGACAGCATCTCTGAGTGGAAGCCCGGAGATCTGATATCTTAAGCTCCACAGATAATTTAGATGCACCAAGGCTGAAGACCATGAACCAGCTGGAAAGACAGCCAGATGGCAGAGGCCTCAATCTCTGATGGTGCCTCTTCTTTTTTTTTTAATTTTGACTGTACTGGCTCTTCATTGTAGTATGCTGGTTCTTTAGTTGTACTGGGTGGGTTTAGTTACCCCGTGGAATGTGGGATCTTAGGTTCCCCACCTAGGGACTGAAACTGTGTCCCTGCATTGGAAGGCGGATTCTTAACCACTGGAGCACCATGAAAGTCCCTCTGACGGTGCTTCTAGTCAGTACATGAGAATCACTTGAATTCAGTAACTTTGAGAAGTCTATTGTTTTAAATATTTCTCATTTTTTCATTTAGTTATCCTGTCAAATACACTTCGATCAACATAGCTCTAAGCTCTGATGAATTTTATTCCTTCTACATTAAGAGATATGGAAAAAATTGAGAAGGCAAAAATGCTTCATGTATAATATTCTCATTATGTGCATTCTTACATGTTGTCCAAACACCTCACAATCCCAAACTGCATTTTATTCCTTAGTTCTCAAACTCTAAGGGATTGTACCATAAACTAGGCATGGACACTTTTCATTTCAAGCTCAATCTAATAAAAATATGAAAAGGAAATTCTTCCAACACTCTCCAAAAATAATGTTTACTTCCTTCTGGTAAATACCAAACATTTTATGATGTATTTCAATATTTTGTTTTAACTGCATGCTTTAATAATCTTAGTAAAGCGGAGTGGCAGAAAACAACTTAGATGAGAACATGCACATTTTAAATTTTTCCCTTTTTTAAAGAATCTGTCGTTTTTCATAAAGTAATATATCTGCATTATTTTTTTTTTCTTTAAGAGCACACACAAGCATGTAACATAACAGAAACTTTTTGTGTGCCATTGTCTTAATGTTTCAAGTGTGCTTTTCAAGATCCCTGGAGTAATCAATGGAAAAACTTCAGAACAGCTTTTGCATGCCCAAGTGTGAACACACCCCACCCCCTACCCCCAACTCCTCCAGCAAAGCCCACTCCTTCTTCTTGGTGAATTGCTGGGAGTACCATGAACATTCAGGTGACATAAAGTATATTCACTGACTATGTGATTAGTCTGATACAAGCCTGCAGGCTTGCCAAACCACAGACAGAACAGGAATGACAACATTCAAAATGAAAGCTATCAGACTAACAAGGCTGTCTTCAAGTAGCTCTGGCTCTACACTGGACTCTGAGGAGTTGTTTTGTTATTTTCATTTCATGCAGTATGAGGAAGTGATGGAGGCTGTTCATCACCAAACAACAGTTTTCAGCACCAATTAAAGTTCCTGCCAGTTGTAGCAACATAGCTAGTAAATCCAAATCAGCCTCTCCTCTGTCACTGCTGCACTTGGAACCTTTGGTAAATGGGATGGAGTGGGAAGAACTTTCACAGTGGCAGTAACTGGAAATCTATTCTCTACCCCATTCTTAAGGAGGTGGGCCATTGAAGAGACAAAGAAAAAAATGAAATTATTTTGGAAAGAATGCTTATTTTCCAGCTAAATTAAAGTTGCCATGATACTCAGTTCTCTGGCACCTCCCCAAAGGATGCCCCTTACCACAGATTTGTTTTCTTAAGTAAGATTTTACTTTAGAATAGAAATCCCAGATTTATTCACTTATGGTTTAAAATACATCTTCTCAATGTGAGAACAAGCTTCCCAAAGAGAGAACAGTTGATTGACTGAACCCTTTCTAGAAATTGTAATCTCAGAATGACTTTAAATCTCTGAATAAGGCTAAGTCCCATTCCTGAAAATCAAGCTTAATTCCTTTTTTAATTTTTATGTGACCCATTTTTGAAGTCTATTGAATTTGTTATAATATTGCTTCTGTTTTATGTTTTGGTTTTTGTTTGTTTGTTTGTTTTTGTGGGATTTTTGGTTGGCTTTTTTGGGGTTTTTTTTTTGGCCGTGAGGTCTATGGGATCTTACTTCTCCAACCAGGGATTGAACCCACAGCACCTGCATTGGAGTCTTAACCACTGGACTACCAGTGGTTCAAACAAAATTGAAAGAAAATATTTTTTAAAAGGGCATATGATATATGGTCCACATGAGGATTCTGAAGCTTCTCAGTGAGAAGAATTGTTAGAAAAGGAACTAAGAGGTGGGTTTGGAAGGATGGAAGGATAGCCACTTACTCTCTAAGATGTGATTTAGTACAGTTTGTGGATTATCACAGTTGATAATAGAATTGCACGTGGGAGAAAGAGGATATAACAAATTGAAAGCCTACCTCCCCAACCCAGACTGGGGGCTTCTTGATTGAGATTCTGTAAGTTTCTCGCTTCTTCCTTGATAAAACCTCAAATGCTTCCTCTGGCCCCAGAAGCACAAAGCCTATTTTATCCCACTGTTCATACATTACAAGGAGAAAAGCAAGGAGACCTTGTTCTGCAAATCATTTCTGGCACCTTATTTTGTTCTATTCTAAAGTAATAAGTTCGCAACAGCCATGGAACAAGAGCTCATCTTAGCTGGGCAGGAAATAAAAAAGAATGGAGATGAGATTCACACAAGTTAATGAAAGTCACTCCAAGTGACTGTGCTGAAAGAGCACAGGCTTTAGAATCAGTTGAACCAGAACATTAATCTGACTGGACTCCTTACTTGTTGTATAATGTGACCAAATGTATGCTCTGAGTCTCTACTTCTTCTGCTGTAAAATAATAATACCATCTGCTGCATGATGCTATCACTATAATTACTGTGCATGCAGCCCCCAGTGGATACTGGGTTTTGCAAGATGTTCTGTAAGCATGTTTGTCTCCTTCCCCAGTTCAGATGACTATATTTCTATGAAGAAGAAAATATGTGTGTAACTTCAACATATAACACACGCATGTGGAACACAACGCTGTGTCAGGCAAATGTTTTCTAGGATTCTACATGGACTTATACTGTCAATGGCATTTGGTAGCTACCTCACAGATCTGCAAAAACAGGCTTAGGATGTAATTTATTTGCTTCATACTATCAACATGTTTCTTTCTCTTTTTAAACAGATTTTATTTTTTAGAGTAGTTTTAGGTTCACAGCAAATTGAGAAAGTATAGAGGTTTCCCACTCATAGGTGCAGACTGCCCCATTCTGAACATCCCCCCCTAGAGTGGTACATTTATTACAGTTGATAGACTTACATTGGAATGTAATAATCACCCACAGTCTACAGTTTACATTAAGGTTCACTCTTGTACGTTCTGTGAGTTTGGACAAATGTATAATGACACATACCTAGCATTATGGTATCATACAGAGTAGTTTCACTCCCCTAAAAATCCTCTGAGATCCTCCTATTCATTCTTCCCTCCTGCATACCCCTGAAAATCACTGATCTTGCTATAGTCTCCAATAGCTTTTTTTGCTTTTTCCAGAATGTCCTAGAGTTCAAATCATATAGTATGTAGCCTTTTCAGATAGGTTTCTTCTTCAAGAATGTCATAGAATTCAAATCATATAGTATGTAGCCTTTTCAGATGGGTTTCTTCAAGTAGTAATGGGCATTTAAGTTTCCTTCCTTTTCATGGCTTGACAAGTCATTTATCTTTAGTGAATAATATTCCATTATTGGGATATACCACAGTTTACACATTCACCTACTGAAAAACAGCCCAGTTGCTTTCAAGTTTGGGTAGATGTGAACAAACCTGCAGTAGGCATCTGTGTGCAGGTTTTAGTGTGGACGTGCTTCCAGTTTCTTTTGGTAAATAACAAGAAGCGGAATTGCTGGATGGCATGGTGAGAGCATTCTTAGTTTGGTGAAAAACAAACTGTCTTTCAAAGTGGCTGTAACATTTTGCATGTCCATCAACAAATTATGAGAGTTCCTGTCACTCCACATTCTTTTCAGCCTTTGGTGTTGTCAGTGTTCCGGACTTGGGCCATCCTAAAGGATATGATATGCAGTAGTATCTCATTATTTTAATTTGCATTTCCTTGATGTTGCATGATGTGGAACATCTTCTCATATGCTTGTTTTCCATCCTTAGTAAGGTATCTCTTAAGGTCTTGGTCCATTTTTACTCAAGTTGTTTGTTTTCTTTTTAGTTGACTTTTCAGACTCCTTTGAATATTTTGGATATCAGTCCTTTACCAGATGTGTCTTCTGCAAATATGTTCTCCTATTCTGTGGCTTGTATTTTTATTTCCTTGACTTTTGTTTCTTTTTATATAATATCACTACAGTTTTATCATGTAAATTTGCCATAATTTCACAGTTTGCTGTGAGTAATCAAGATAACACAGCTAACTTGTACGGCTAACTAACGTGACACAACATTTGGTCTGTATGTCTAATATGTGTGCATGTGTGCATCTGCATGCACATGTCTGTGTGCTCAAGCAACACGTTGACATTGGAAAAACAGTTTTAAAGCAGATAAGCCCCTAACTCTGGAGACACTGACAGTTGCTTCTGAAGAAATAGGGAGGCTGCCTCAGTTTTGAGTTATGTGGTTAGCCTTGTTATGTTTCCTGTACACCTCACGGAAGCAAACATGTTAAGTAGTAGTGACATTTTAATGATTTAGGGACATTAAATTAGTTCTGACTTCAAGGTTTGTGTGTTGGGGGAGCAGCTTATCATACCTACAACAAGCAATGCTACGACACTAGCTGGGTGTCCTGCAATTCAACTCAATTCTGACTCCATCGAGTATAAGCATCAAATTCCACAAGGACTCATTCCTACAAAACTGCCTTCCACTGCAAGCCCAAGATGTTTTTTTTTTTTTTTTTTAAGTCCTCTTACTAGGTCACAAGTGGTTTCCTCAGGGACAAAAGAAGGCCCATCAAGGAGACCTCCACTCCCTCCAATGCCAGCTGAGCCCTAAGAATTCACACTGGGAGGGACATTTCTGCTGACTCAGCCACCTGGCTCCTCAAACCTTGCTCCTGCAGAGGAAAAGGACAAGGGACAGTGTGTCCCAACTCACCCCTCTCCACCTGAGTCCTTAGGGGCCGAAGCCACTCCCAAACCCCACTGCCAAGAAGCAGCAACCCTGGGTTGTTATCTCTGCTTCTGACCAATTGGTGCCAGACTGATGTTCTAAGGACTTCTTCCTTGGACTTGACACTCCAATCACAAGTCCAAGTGGTTATTGACTGGCTATAAATTAGAGGTTCCCACAGTCCCTTCTTTGAGTTCAATTAACTTTAGCTAGAGTAGCCCACAGAACTCAGAGAAACCTTGTATTTACTTGATTACCAGTTTACTTTTATTTGGAGAAGACTCTTGAGAGTCTCTTGGACAGCAAGGAGATCCAACCAGTCCATCCAAAAGGAAATAAATCCTGAATATTCATTGGAAGCACTGATACTGAAACTGAAACTCCAATACTTTGGGCACCTGATGCAAAGAACTGACTCACTAGAAAAGACCCTGATGCTGGGAAAGATTGAAGGCAGGAGGAGAAGGGGACAACAGAGGATGAGGTGGTTGGATGGCATCACCAACTCAATGGATACGAGTTTGAGTAAGCTCTGGGAGTTGGTGATGGACTGGGAAGCCTGACATGCTGCTGTCCATGGGGTCTCAAAGAGTCAGATGCAACTGAGTGACTGAACTCAACTGAACTGAAAACTCAGGAACAACCACTTCAAAGCCATGTATAGGGCAAAGTATGAGGAAACCCGGCACAGAGCTTTCATACTCTCTAAGAACAATCCACTCTCCCCAGTGCTTCGTATGGTCACCAGACTGGAAGCCCTCAGAACCCTGTTTTTTCTGGTGTTTTATGGAGGCTTCATTATAGAGGCTGCTGCCGCTGCTGCTACGTCGCTTCAGTCGTGTCCGACTCTGTGCAACCCCATAGACGGCTGCCCACCTGGCTCCCCCGTCCCTGGGATTCTCCAGGCAAGAACACTGGAGTAGGTTGCCATTTCCTTCTCCAGTGCATGAAAGTGAGAAATGAAACGAAAGTTGCTCAGTCGTGTCCAAATCCTAGCGATCCCATGGACTGCAGCCCACCAGGCTTCTCTGTCCATGGCATTTTTCCAGGCAAGAGTGTAGAGGCCTGGTTGGTTTAACCACTGGCCTTTGGCAATTGATCCAGTCTCTAACTCCTCTCCTCCCTCTAGAGGTCAACAGAGAAGACGGGTGTAATGAAAGCTCCAACGTTTTAATCACATGGTTGGCTTCTCTGGCAATCAACCCCCATCCTTAGGTATTTTCCAAAAATCAACTGGTAATATAAGACACCTTTATGTTGTCATCACCTATGAAATTCTAAGTTTTAGGATTTCCATGACCAAATATTCAGAGACTTTTTAATATATTTTTTATTATGAATCATAAGATCATGGGCATCTGACTAAGATGTAAGTGATCCAAACAGCTGCTGAATGTTTGGCCCAGGGAATTACATGCAGTTGTTAGAGGTTTAAAAATGCACTATTGTTTAGCATACTATTGACAACAATAATAACCTAAGGGGTCTCTTTATTTCTACAAACTAGCACTATCAAACATTGTGTTTTACAAAAAAGTAAAAGTACTTTAGAATATAAAGTATGTCATTCCTTTGAATAGAGACAATGAGGAATTTTTTAAAATAAAGACTTTAAGAGTGAAACAGGAATAAACAGCTGACTTACTTTGCTTTGAAAATAAAAATCAAAGACTATTGAAGACATGAACTTTTCTTTATAAATGGACATAATGCTGGTAGAAATTTACATCTCCTGCTAGGGTTATGTCAAATCATATAAGTTATTTTGTATAGTGACTCCATCTGCATTACTTTTCACTTCAGAAACACATGAATATTTCTATTTTTAGTAATTAACAAAATTCATTCTTCAAATCCTTATGTTCACTTCAAGTAGCATGGAATGTATTCACAGTTATTCAGACTATGTAGCTGTTAAATTTTAGCCAAAGGAAATAGACATTCATGATATTTTCATACTCACTTTAAAATAAACAATCTCTTTAGGACTTTATACGGGATAGCACAGTGTGGACATTTAGCAGAAAATGTTGCTTGGAGAGAGGAATTGGTATGACCGTGTTATAACAACTAATGCTTAACAAACAGGCCACTCTTCTAATCAAAAACCCCATAACCGGGTATCTTCATTAAGTATTCAGTAACCAACAGATTCTGCTCTGCTTTGAATTGTAAGTTGCTAATTTATTCAGAAAGTCTTTAAAATTTGTTTTTGCTGCTGAAGACAAACATTTTTTCTGCATAAATACTACAAAGAAAGCAGTGCTGATAGGGACTCTGTAAATTTCTTACTGAAGGCCATAGGATGCTTTCAGGTATATGCTGTATAAATTCTCTATTGCTATTATAATCAGTTACCACAAACTTGTGACTTTAAAGAACACAAATATATTCTCTCATACTTCTGAAGGTCAGAAATCTAAAATGGTTCTCAATGAGTTAAAATCAAAGTGCCTACAGGATTGTGTTCTTTTTCTGAAGGATCTGGGGAAAATCTATTTTCTTGTCTTTTTCTGCTTCTGTAAGCTGTCTGCACTCCTGAAACTGAGTAGAATTCTGCCATTTCCCATGAAGTACAAAGACCCCTCCATGTTCTCAGCCTCTTGTTTGTCGAAAAGCTGAAGTCTCTCAGGCCTCCCTGAGTCACAAAGAGGAGGCTCACGCAGCTAATGATGAGGACAAGAGACTCACAGAATCTTTCAGTGTCTGATGCACATTCTTGAGTTGTTTGGCAGATACTGTAACTACCACCTGAGGGAAAAAGCTAACTGCAGGATGAACAGACTGCAGCCGTGATGTCAGCTGCTCCATCCTGAGCATTACCGGATCCGTGCCCAGCACAATTCTAAGAACCGGCCTTAAGATAAGAGAATTAACACCACTGCTTTTAGTAATCTGTATTTTTGTGGGCATCAAAATAATTGTGGTTTGCTCTGACCAGATATATAATTAGGCAATTAAAATTGTCCACAAAGAGAGGCTATAGATCCATGTCAACATCTTCCACTCTGAGAATATGGTGTCCTGAGTCAACATGAAGAAGTTACAGAGGACAGATATTCACCCATAATCCCATAGAAATAGAACGATGTGTGACAGTGGGAACTTTTAAGCAGCGTTTTTCCTGAAAGAACTCTCTGCAAGAAGCCCCTTTTGTTTCGCCACTTTAGCAAAACCATATTTTAACTAATCTTTGGCCCAAGCACACTTTTCAAACCTTTTGATCACACAATACTTTGCCTAACCTGTTGGCAAAGAACCTGTTTGCTCTTTCAACAGATCAAAGAAATAGAAACAGAAGAATAAACAATTAATAGAAGACTAGAGCTTTTCCCTGGCTTGCTCTTCAGTAACCTTGCACACAAGCTGTATGAGCAAGAGAGCATCTAAAGACAGGTTACAAGGAGTCAAGAAGCCTGTGTGCAGTGGAATAAGGCTACAAATCTGACTCCCTACAAATGCGACTCTCCATTTAACTGAGATTGCTTCTTCTTTGTCCCTTCAAAAACTTTCATGGCTGAGCGGAACGTTTGGAGTTGCTTCTGGGACATGAGTTCGCCTTCTCCCCAGGTTGGTGGCCTTCTGATTAAAGCAGTCTTTCTGTTCCTACCAGTGCTTGTCTCACTTTTGAGCAGCAAGCACCTGAACCTGAATTCAGTAACATTCCTAGGCCCAAAGCCTTCCTCTATTGTCAAATTCAGCAGTGTAGTATCTTTCAATATTTCTCTGACTCTGTTCTCCCTGCTTCCCTCTTATATGGACTCTGTTCTTACACTGAGCCCATTCAGATAACTGGAGATAATCTCCCAATGTCAAGATTTTTAATTTAATCACATCTGCAAATTCCCCTTTGCCATGCAGGAAACAGTCACAGGTCCTGGGGACTGAGGTATGGACATCTTCATAGAACCATTATTCTGCCTATAATACATGCTATGAGGAAAATAACGATATATTACTGTCCAAACTTTATCAATTTAAAAAGCTTTGCTAAACAGACACAAAGAAAGACTAATTTATTGTACTTGTGTGTGTGTGTGTGTGTGTGTGTGTGTGTGTGTGTGAATTGTTCAGTTGTGTCTGACTCTTTGCAACCCCATGGACTGTAGCCTGCCATGCTTCTCTGTCCTTGGAATTCTCCAGGCAAGAATACTGGAGTGGGTAGCCATTCTCTTCTCGGGGGATCTTCCAACCCAGGGATCAGACCCAGGTCTTCTGCTTTGCAGGCAGGTTCTTTACAATCTGAGCCACCAGGGAAGCCCTTATTGTACTTTAGTTGGTCTCAATAAGTATTCTCCTTTTCACTCAAGGAAAGCCTTCTGTTCTTTACCTACCTATTGTTTTAGGTTACTAAATATCTCCTCTCCTAGGAACCACTTCACTTAATCTAGTTAACATTTGAAAAGTTGAAAATAAGATTCAAAAAATAGTATTGATAACCTATTTGTAGGGCAGGAATAGAGATGCAGAAGTAGAGAATGGACTTGAAGACACAGTGGGGGAAGAAGGCAGGGCGAATTCGGAGAGTGACATCAACATATATATACTACCATATGTAACACAGATAGCTAGTGGGAAATGCTATATCAAATGAACAGGGAGCTCAGCTCAGTGCTCTGTGATGACCTAGAAGGGTGTGATGGGGTGTGGGTAGGAGGTTCAGGAAGGATGGGATAATAGCTGATTCACATTGTAGTAGAGCAGAAACTAACACAATATTGTAAAACAATTATCCTCCAATTTAAAAATCCTATGATAAACTACAATGGAAAGGAATATATATGTATGTATATAAAACACTAAATCACTTTGCTGTTTAAGAGGAATTAACAACATTGTAAATCAACTATGCTTCAAGAAAAACAAAACTAAAACAACAACAAAAAAGGAAATGAGATTCAAATATTTTTGAAATTCAAGAACCCAAAAGGAATCCCTTCAAAAAATGACATTTAAAAAAGACAGCTCTTTGTATAGTTCTCACCTGGTTATTATGCTTCTTTTTTTATTAAAGAGTTGAGTTGGAGTTCACATAAAATCCTTTTGCCTTTAATCATTCAGATAGCCAGAAAAAGCAGTCCAATTTATGTTTCTGATTAGAATAAATTTCATGTCACAGTTTTTCTTTTTGGTAAATTTGCCATCATGAAAGGATCAAAGGAGTCATTTTGATAAAAGGATAACCCCCACCCCAGAGGGACAAAGGATTTTAGATGTTTCTTCCTTCTTTAAGACAAGTAATTCCAGATGAGATTTGATTGATGAGATGAAGTTTATGCATCTGGGCCTCAATCTTGATAGCATTTAAAATGAAAACTCTCATTAGTGCTGTCAAGCTTGAAATTCTTTGGTTTTTCAAATGAAACAATATTTGCATGATTTTGTAAAATACCCTGATTACCACATACAATTGAATTCAACTCAATTCTAAACCATACAAAAAGAAGAAGATGAAATAACCTGTATTTAAATATTTGTATTCTGTTTTGTCACAAAAGAGGAAATCACCTCAACACCAGAGGTCCTGCCCACAACTAGGAACTCTGTGTGAAGGCCTGGATGCTTGCATGCAGTTTATGTGTGGTCTTCATTTTCTTAGGAGAATTTGAAAGAACAGATCTGATTGTGAAATCAGTGGGTTACCCCCTGCACATCCTCAAGCTACTTCTTGGGTTCCTGGCTTTTATGGCCAGTTCCAGAACAGGCACTGATCAGCCAGCCGCAGGTCTAGTTTCACAGCAGGTAAGCACTCACTGTCTTAAGTTAAAACACAATATTTCATTTGGGAAAAAGCTGCAAATACTGGGACATGTGAGCACTGGACCTTGTAGCTCCTGATGAAAGGAAAGGGTCCCAGGATACAGGCAGCTGGAGCTGACCATCTCTCCCTGGAGCTTGAGATTGGGAACCTGGATGGGTGGGCATGGGGATTGAAGCAATAGGGTGCTGACGGGAAATGGGGCAGAATGCGTCTGAAGGGCTTTGGGGTTCTGAAATATTTCATCCTTGGCTTGGCGTGAGAAAAGTCTGGTAAAGTATCCTTACTGAAAAAAGATGCATATTTTCAACTTTCAGAGAACTGATTAGACAAACTCAACAATGATGGAGCACTCTGTCATTGGTACTTCCAAGTTCAGTTCAGTTCAGTTCAGTCACTCAGTCATGTCCAACTCTTTGCTACCCCATGAATCACAGCATGCCAGGCCTCCCCTGTCCATCACCAACTCCAGGAATTCACTCAGACTCACGTCCATCGAGTCAGTGATGCCATCCAGCCATCTCATCCTTGGCCGTCCTCTTCTTCTCCTGCCCCCAATCCCTCCCAGCATCAAAGTCTTTTCCAATGAGTCAACTCTTCTCATGAGATGGCCAAAGTACTGGAGTTTCAGCTTCAGCATCATTCCTTCCAAAGAAATCCCAGGATTGATCTCCTTCAGAATGGACTGGTTGGATCTCCTTGCAGTCCAAGGGACTCTCAAGAGTCTTCTCCAACATCACAGTTCAAAAGCATAAATTCTTTGGCGCTCAGCCTTCTTCACAGTCCAACTCTGACATCCATACATGACTACTGGAAAAACCATAGCTTTGACTAGACGGACCTTAGTCGGCAAAGTAATGTCTCTGCTTTTGAATATGCTATCTAGGTTGGTCATAACTTTTCTTCCAAGGGGTTTCAGAAATAAATAAATGAATTACTGCTCCATCAGACAAAGTTTACAAATCCAAGAAACCATATGCAGTATCCTGATCATAGGTTCTTCTTAGGCAAATCATAGAACAGGACCTTGTGGCTTCTGATGAAATAGAAGGGTTCCAGGATGTGGGCAGCTGGAGCTGGCATGCGGTCCCATTTCTCATTAGGACACTATTGCTGCAGTCCCCATGCCCACCTATCCAGGTTCCCACCCTTAAACTCACGGATGCTCCAAGGGAAGATAGCCAGCTCCAGCTGCTCATGTCCTAGGACCCTTCTCTTTCATCAGGAGCTACAAGGTTCAGTGCTACATGCCCCAGTATTTTCCCAGCCCTTCATTATATTAATAAAACAAAACTGTTTTACTATAGACTGTCCATCCTAGATTGATAAAACAGAAGACTGAATGTATAAGCACCATTTTTTTTACATGAGGTTTTTAGAAATCATGGAGATACCACTATGTGTCAATTGTTGTATGAATACATTCAAATATGTTACCTCATTTCCAAAGAAGTGTATTTAGACACCATGAAACTTAAGGTTGTAAACTCAGGAAAAAGCAATCTGCATTATCATGTCTCCAACAAAAATCACAATGCAATTAGGAGGTTATTATGAAAACACTGTGCTAAAGACTTCTATGTCCAGCATCTCTGTCCTATTGCTATTTCCTGAAGTCACCATAGACTTACAGGCAGAATTAGCCCCTCTTCCATGGCTTGTCCCTGGTTCTCACAGTTTCTGCCTCCTCATGGTGTGGCACCCTAGGTACTCACTTTCTGCAAATCCCACAAAGCCAGGCTCCTCTCTCATTACCTAGAGCAGTGCCTGGCACCTAGGAAGTCTTTATCAGATATTCCTGAATAAACAAATTACAAAATTCTCCCCAGTGTGCTTGGAATATTTGCCTGAGTCCTCCTGGGAAAAAGAATGCTATGAAGGCCAGCATTTGATTACATTTACTCAACAATCAATTCTCCCTGAATCTGCATGGGGGGGTTTGCACACAGTAAGCACTGGATGAACATGTTGAATTTAGCAAATAAAGGGATTGCTGTGTGGGTGCAAAGATTATTTTAAAGTGAAAATGTTTGGACAGAAAGAAAGAAATCTTATCTGAACTTCCTTTATCTGACTAAAGCAGAGCCTCCCAAAAATACAGCTGCCATTAATGCCCCCTCCCTGACACAAACCCCTCAGGGAATTTCCTGAGAATTCAGCTGTTATAGAGACAGATTGCCTATTGCCATTAGTACAAAGAAGCTCACAGAATCTTCCATGCTATCCCACAGAAACCTAAAAATTCTTTCTTGTTAAATCTGTATATAAATATTTGCTTCTGGCTATTTAAAGAGCTACTCGTTACTGAGAAACTCCTGGTTGCCCCTTTGAATGATTCTTTTTTTGTTATTTTGTTTATCATCCATTAATTCAAAGTCCTCAATGATTAGAACATAAGATGAAAAAGGAAAAAAATGTCTTCCCAACACCATTACAACCATGATGATCTGTTCTTTGATACCAGACATCTTGCTTTCAATGGCTGGTTTCTAGACCACACTATTAGTTCAACTGTTTCATTGCTAACTGATATCTGACATTTGCCACAAGGATACTAAAGGTTATAGATCATCTGCAAGATAGTTTAGCAGAAAATTAAATTCATTGTAGGGATTTCCTTGGTGGTCCAATGTTTAAGATTCAGCCTGCCAATATAGGGAACACGAGTTCCATCCCTGGTTTGGGAAGATCCCACATGACTCGGGGCAACTATGCCTGCTCGGGGCAACTACTGAGACCAGGAACTTAGAGCAACTAAGCCTGCTTTGGCAACTACTGAGCCCAGGAACCTAGAGTCCTTGCCACATAACAGTAGAAGCCAATGCAATGAGAAGGCTGCATACCACAAGTAGAGAGAAATTCTGTTCACTACAACTAGAGAAAGCTTGTGTGCAGCAAGGAAGACCAGTGAGGGCTTCCTTTTTTTCTTTTTTTCCTGCCATTTTTTCCTTTAAAAAAAGAAGTAAACTTTTTTTTTTAATTCATTGTATGAAGCAGAATCGGTCATCAATATATTTTCTCAACTGGACAATGATAGTACTCAACCATTTTCTATCCTCAGCATACTTTGAAAACCAGAATTTCAGGTTACACCTGTGATTATTACAATCTTTCCTTGGGCATCTTCTGAACAGGGATCCTGAGTGTTCTATCTCATCTGTAGTTTTGGCCCAGGCAGGGAGGGCACACTCCCTTTTTGGATGGTACTGTGGGATGGAACACCATGTGGTATCTTTCTTATCTCTGAAGTCCATTCAACTATTCTCTCAGTCAGCGTGTCAGGTCACATTCACTGGGCTCCAGCTAGGCAACAAGGCTAATGCAGTCAGCATGAGAAAGAGAGGAAAAGGGTTAGATTCCAGCAAATGCTCACCTCTCCGACACTGAATTTCAGAAACAGATGAGGCTGGATAAAGACTAATAAAGGTTCTTTGCTTGATCACACTTTGATCAAGGTTCAGAATGTTCTCCTTGGCCTACCTGTACACTTTTGGTAGAGTCCAGTTTTAGCAAGAACTCTGCTAAATTAGTTTAGTTCCCAATACTCCTTAGTTAGTCATCCTTGATATCTGATCAGGAGGATTTGGGGTGACCCATCCAAATAAGATTCCTGATGATGATAATTAGACAGGGTTATCCTGTCTATCATCATCAGGAATCTTATTTGGATGGGTCACTCCAAACCACCTTACCCTGATGTTTCCTATTAGTGATCTGCTGACTTACCCACCCGCCCCCAACTTGGATCCCTAGCTGTAAATTCACACTTGTTTATGCTATATTCAGAATAGAGCCTAGTGCTACACAGAGGTCTCTTTTCTTTATTGCAGTAGTCCTGAATAAAATCTTTTTTTAACTGCCCAGCTCTGGATTTTCAACAATGTCCATAATTTTTTAATTTTATAAAATAGTATCACTAATGATTCTAAAAAGCCACTAGCTAAAAGCCACTTTTTAAATTGTGTGTTTGAATGTGTAACTAATTATAGCAACTTAAATACCACAATTGTTGATTTTGCCAAATTTATTTGCACTTTTCAGATGTATCACATGAACTACTTTAGCAGTGTCATAACATAAAGAGTTTACACTGTTTCTGTGTAAAAGTAGCTATGTTGTTAGAGTGGTAAAAAAAAAAAAAAAAAAAAAAAAACTTGCCTGACAATACAGGAGACATAAGAGACACTGGTTCTATCCCTGGCCCAAGATGGTCCCCTGGAGGAGGGCATAGCAGCACACTCCAATACTCTTGCCTGGAGAATGCCACGGACAAAGGAACATGGCAGGCTACAATCCATGGCATTGCAAAGAGTGGGACACACCTAAAGCAACTCAGCATTTATGTATCCAGGTATGATGTTTGGCTTTTTAATTTTTTTTAATTAAAAAAAATTTTTTTTCTTTAGATCATACGTATACTAGAAAATAGTACTTTTTACTTATTAAGTGATAACTGAATGTGAACTGTATTGTTAAATCAACTTCATTCGTGTATTTTTTTTCTCTAAATTGTACAGAACACACATAAATGAGACTAGCAGGAAATACTGAGAATCTGAGTAACTTAAATATTCCAGAGAGGTTCTAATTTGCCCTTACAGGGTGTGTGGTCAGAAAACATATGCCTCCTCTCCCAAAGTAAGCTGCCATACACTTGGACCTACTCATCACTCTCATTTTTGTTTCCGATGATTATTATTTTTAAAAAGCACTTTCTTTTTTAAGATTTTCTTTGATATGGACAATTTTGTAAGTCTTTATTGAGTTGGTTACAATATTATTTTTGCTTTATGTTTTGTTTTTTTGACTGAGAGGCGTGTGGGATCTTAGCTCCCTGTGTCTGTGTGTTCAGTCACTCTGGTGTGTCCAACTCTCCACAGCCCCATGGACTGTAGCCAACCAGGCTCCTGTGTTCTTGGAATTTTCCAAGCAAGGATACTGGAGCAGGTTTCCATTTCCCTCTCCAGGGGATGTTCCCCACCCAAGGATCAAACCTGCATCTCTTGCCTCTCCTGCATTGACAGGCTGATTTTTTACAACTAGTGCTACCTGCTGGTATACTGTTTAGTTGCTCAGTCATGTCTGACTCTTTGCGACCCCATGGACTGCAGCATGCCAGGCTTCCCATTTCTTCACTAACTCCCAGAGTTTGTTCAAACTCATGTCCATTGAGTCGGTGATGTCATCCAACCATCTCGTCCTCTGTGATCCCCTTCTCCTCCTGCCCTCAATCTTTCCCAGCAACAGGGTCCTTTCTAGTGAGTCAGCTCTTCGCATCAGGTGGCCAAAGTATTGGAGCTACAGCCTCAGCATCAGTCCTTCCAATGAATATTCAGGATTGATTTCCTTTAAGATTGACAAGTTTGATCTCCTTGCTGTCCAGGGGACTCTCAAGAGTCTTCTTCAGCACTACAGTTTGAAAGCATCTATTCTTCTACACTCAGACTTCTTTATGGTCCAGCTCTCACATCCATACATGGCTACTGGAAAAACCATAGTTTTGACTATACGGACCTTTATTGTCGAAGTGATGTCTCTACTTTTTAATACACTGTCTAGGTTTGTCATAGCTTTTCTTCCAAGGAGCAAGTGTCTTTTAATTTCATGGCTGCAGTCACTGTCCGCAGGGATTTTGGAGTCCAAGAAAATAGTCTCTCACTGTTTCTATTTTTTCACCATCTATTTGCCATGAAGTAATGGGAGCAGATGCTAAAAATCTTGTTTTTTTAAAATCTAGACCACCACCTGAGAAGCCCAAATTTACAGATAATACCCCATATGGGGATTGAAACTACAACACTGGTGTTACTAGCACCAAGCTCTAACCAACATAGCTAACCAGCCACGCACAGGCTAACCAGCCACTTTGGATGGTTAGCTTCCTGATCAGGGATCAAAACTACACCCCGTGCATTGGAAGACTATGTTTCAACCACTGGACCACTTAGGAACTTTCTCCACTGATTAATTTTTAAAGCTATAATTGCAAATATACCTCTGCAACCTCTGCATGCATTTCTAAAATCTTATTCCAGTCAATATTTTTTTGAAGCCTACTAAATTCCAGGCATTCTGTTAAGTATTTAAGGAATAAAGCAATGAAAAACAAGGGGAAAAAATAATTCCTACTACAAAGAGTTTACAGTAAGTAGAATGAGGCTGGTACTGACAGAGAGCTGACTTCCAGAGACATTATGATGGTATCAAGCAGAAAAGAAGCAAGTAGAACAAGCAGCTGTATCACAAAGGAATTGGAGCTGGGGAGCTGGGAACGGATCGGAGGTGTGTAAAAAAATCCTCATTTCTCAGGTTTAGAGATCGTTTAGTTTTGGGGTCAACAAAGACACGGAAAAAGCCCTTCCAGATAGGGGGTCAGTGAACCCATATATAAAAAGGTGTGGGGCCTCCAGCATCCTGAAGACCTTAGCCTGGTTAAGGACTTAAACCTTATTCCTTAGGTCTGAGAAACCCAAAGTGTTTTGGAAATGGGTATACAATGGCTACTTTGAATTCTCCTAGGATTCCTGCTTCAGTCACTGTATTTTAAGCACCACTCTAAGCTTAATGTTGGTTAGAATTTGAGTAACTAAACATTATTATTTATTCAGTATTTTATCTCCTGTGTGCCAGTACAAAAAACAATCCAAGTTATTGCTTTGAGTGTGTTTAGTAGCCTGTGTTAATTTGTTCTGAAATGCTCTGGTGCTCAGAGCAGAGTGAACAGCAATTTGATGAACTTGCTTTACAAATAATAGTCCATGGGCGTATTCCATCATCATATTGCAAGATTAAGATGATTACTCTGAAGATTGGGAGATAAAACAACTTTCATTTGAAGCAAATGCTTCTCTTCCATTTGGAGCAAATGATTACTCATTTTCAATCTTCAGTACTGAGCTGTGATGAAAACTTGGAGCCTGAAGGAGAGTCCTATTTTATTTTATTTTATTTTTTAAGAAACCAAAGATAGACAGTAAAAGCATTTTCTGTCTGTGTCTTCATGGTGGTCCTAAGTGTATTATCCCTTTTAAATATCACTGTTGCAAAACAGATAATCAATTTTCATTAAAATAAACATTCCATTTGGAATATAAAGCAAAATAGATAATATCAGCAATTATTTTTATTAGTAGAAATTATACAAGCCAGACAAGAAAATTCAGTACCACANACAAAATAAAAAAAAAAAAAAAAAAAAAAAAAAAAAAAAAAAAAAAGCCCTGTACCAAAATTGCAAGAGTGAAAGAGAATAATTGAGATATGCATGAACAATTAAAATGATTCCCTCCATACAAATTTCCAGTGTTTTAATTCAAAGAATTTTGTTTGTTTTAAAATGATGTAGTTATAAATATTTTATGCAAAACACTGACCTATTTCAACTGAGCTAAATGCAGGGAAGTGACTTCAACTAGGAAACTTTTTTATGCTTAACTTAGCTATTGCATGGATGTAGATGAAGAGAAAAATGGCCACATTTACATTTACTCATACTGATTTGTAACTTTCCTATTTACTCTTATAATATCTTCCCTTCAAACTAAGAGTGTGAAAACAGCAAGAAAATACACATACAATTAAATCAAAGCCAGATGTCCAGTTCAGTGCACAGCAGTAAGGCAAACCAGCTTTTGGCTGTATATTCATCAGGTCCACGGGAATTCAGTTTATAGAGTTTTCTATTTATAAGGAACCCAAGTCTTCTATAGGGAAAAGTGGCACCCGACTCCAATATTCTTGCCTTAGAAATCCCATGGACAGAAGAGCCTGGTGGGCTATGGTCCACATGGCTGCAAAGAGTCAGTCATGAGTGAGCATGCATGCACACCAGGTCCTCTGCAAAATGAAGACATGTTTGGCTCCACAAGTCTTTACAGTACAGACCAAAAATAGAAATTGAAGACTAGGTTACAGCAAGACTTTTATTCCCATACCATCAGATGAAGGAAAATAGAAGTTTAACTTGGATTTTTACCTTTGTTAAAAGGTTAACTCTCCCATCATTCTATGCTTCATAAGAAAGAAATAATTTTTAGTGCTTTGCTGTTAATATATGCCCATGTCAGCACACACCAAAAAAATAATATAGAGAATGAGGGAGTCAAAAAGTCTATTTGGTCACAAATGAACCATTTTAGGGAGGCCAAAATCAGCAACTATAAAAGTAGCATAATAGCAACCTATGGTATTCCACATTCTTTGCCTGTAAAGACACTCTCTACTTTACACAAGCACAGAACCATGCAAAAATAGCAAAGGATTAAATTGGTTAATAGCAGAGAAAATTGAGATGGTGCCCTGCAGAATCATTTCCTCCTTTGTAATTTTATGCCCAGTGGCTGGGTCATGGTTAGCCCAAATGCATAATAATTCCCTCTCTCTTAATGTGTCTTCCACCATTTTCTTATTTGAAAATAGATCACATGGTTTAATTCACTTTTGCAGGTAAGTGCCGTGCTAATATCTGTAATGGGCTGCCCTGTGTGCATGCATCTAAGTTGCTTCGATCATGTCCGACTCTTCATGACCCTGTGGACTGTAGCCTGCCAGGCTCCTCTGTCCATGGGATTCTCCAGGAAATAATACTGGATTGGATTGCCATGCCCTCATTCAGGGAATCTTCCTGATCCAGGGGTCATACCCATATCTCCTGTGGTTCCTGCATTGCAGGCAGATTCTTTACCACTGTACCATCAGGAAGCCCCAGTGAGCTGCCTTAGTGTACTTTAAAACTCTAACCACTGGAAATGGGGTCACTCCATACACCTTTGCTTCACTCAAAGTACACCAAGACTGTTCTCACATTAAAAACTGGAACTCCAAAGGACTAACATCAAAAACATGGCTGAATAAGATGTCCCTTGTGGTACCTCTTATTCAACAACAGCAGTTTAGCATCCATTCACCAACAAAAGTGCTCTTTTGGGAGCTCTAGTACCAAACACCATACAACAAGAGACCATGGAAGAATCTTGCCCATACATTCACCAGGCAATAGGCACACAGATCTTAGCCCTGGCTGTGGATCCTTTGGTGGTCCAAGAACAGACTCTAGTCCCCCTCAGTTATAGTCCAGAAGCCCTGTAGAACACTGTCTTAGACAATTATCTTGGATGAGCAACATTTTATAGGAGTCTAGGTTTCCAATGGAGAAGTTCCAGCACACTATTAGAGCAATATATGAGTACTGATGTATTGGACAGTTCTACTTTACTGGCATTAGCCCCCACACAGTGGCATGATTCTGTGACAAGTGAGAACTTCTTGGCATGTGATCTTGTTCTGTGGAGGAAGTGAGAATGTGTCAGTGACTGCCCAGTTCCCCAACTATGTGAGACAATGCCAAAGAAGCAAAACATCTCATTTCTCTCTTCTTTTATCCAAATTACTGAGTTGCAAGGTGCATGACTCCTAGGACAAGGCTGAGAGAGTGGGCAGAAGGACCCTTGTAGGTCATCACAGGGATGTGGACTCAACTAACTGCATCACAGATTCTGTCAGGAGGTTTACGTATGAGTTGCTTGGGATCCTTTTTCCATAGATACTCCCATCTGCCTACTGGGCAGTGTCACAGCACCACCTGCTCCATCCACACATCCTTTCACTATGTGGATGGATCTCTGTGTGTTCTCCTGACAGTAGAAAGAATGAGATTTGGCAAATAGCTAGTGACCTTCTATAGTAAGCTAGCCTGAATGAGCTTCAGTTCCATCATTCAAAAAACAAAGGGGAGGCTGCCCACTCTCAGCCTGGTGCATTGCAGAATCGAAAGAAAGCATATAAGCCTGATAATTCTTCCACAAGAGGGAGCAAAAGCATGAAGCAAGCATATTCATAGAAGTCCAGAGAAAGTCTCAGAATCACTGAGATGGAAGATGGTAGGTATTTCTTTCCAGAAGTCAGTTACTAAAGACTGAGAGAGATGAGTGCTATTGAAAATGCAAAGACAGCAGTGCAAGACTTTGAGGAAAATTTAAAAAAAGAGAAAAAAACAACAACGAGGAAACATGACATCAACAAAAGATTGCAGTAACTGTCCAATAACCAACCACAAAGACATGCAGGTATGTGAATTACCCAATTGTTGTTGTTCAGTCACTAAGTCATGTCTGACTCTGTAAGATCCCATAGACTGTAGCATATCAGTCTCCTCTGTCCTCTGCTGTCTCCCAGAGTTTGCTCAAATTCATGTCTATTGAATTAGTGATGCTATCTGGTGGTCTCATCCTCTGTCGCCTCCTTCTCCTTTTACCTTCAGTATTTCCTAGCATTAGGTCTTTTCCAGTGAGTCAGCTCTTCACATAAGGCAGCTAAAGTATTGGAACTTCAGCTTTAGCATCAGCCTTTCCAATGAATATTCAGGATTGGTTTCCTTCAGGATTGACTGGTTTGAACTCCTTGCAGTCCAAGGGACTCACCCCACTCCAGTACTCTTGCCTGCAAAATCCCATGGGCAGGGGAGCCTGGTAGGCTGCAGTCCATGGGGTCGCTAAGAGTCGGATGCGACTGAGCGACCTCACTTTCACTTTTCACTTTCATGCATTGGAGAAGGAAATGGCAACCCACTCCAGTGTTCTTAGCTGGAGAATCCCAGGGACAGGGGAGCCTGGTGGGCTGCCATCTATGGGGTCTCACAGAGTCGGACACGACTGAAGTGACTTAGCAGTCAGTGCCACAGCACCATCAGTTCTTCAGCACTCAGCCTTCTTTATGGTCCAACTTCATATCCATGCATGACTACTGGAAAAACCATACTGGACTATATGGACCTTTGTCACAAAAGTGATTTCTCTGCTTTTTAATACACTGTCTAGGTTTGTCATAATTTTCCTTCCAAGAAGCAAGTGTCATTTAATTTCATAACTGCAGCTATTATCCTCAGTTCTTTTGGAGCCCAAGAAAATAAAATTTGTGTATTACCCAATAGAGAATTCAGAATATTAATAGCTGCTTTAAGGAAGCTCAATGAGCTATAAGAAAACAGAGAAAGACAATTCAATAAAATCATGAAAAAGTAAATGAGCAAAATGAAAAGTTTAACACATAAAAGTTTAACAGAGATACAAACAGAAATTCTAGAGCTAAGGAATGCTATATCTTTCCAAGTGGCACAATGGTAAAGAATCTGCCTGTCAATGCAGCAGACGCAGGAGATGCAGGTGCAATCCCTGTGCTGGGAAGATCCCCTGGCAAAGGAAATGGCAACCCATTTCTATATTCCTACCTGGAAAGTTCCATGGACAGAGGAGCCTGGCAGGCTACAATCTATGGGGTTGCAAAGATTTGGACATGACTAAGATCAGCCCTGGTTGTTCTTTGAAGGAATGATGCTAAAGCTGAAACTCCAGTACTTTTGCCACCTCATGTAAAGAGTTGACTCATTGGAAAAGACTCTGATGCTGGGAGGGACTGGGAGCAGGAGGAAAAGGGGATGACAGAGGATGAGATGGCTGGATGGCATCACTGACTCCATGGACGTGAGTTTGAGTGAACTCCGGGAGTTGGTGATGGACAGGGAGGCCTGGCGTGCCGTGATTCGTGGGGTTGCAGAGTCGGACACGACTGAGCAACTGAACTGAACTGAAGCAGTTGAGAACAAGGAATACTATGAATAAAATAAAATGCAAAAAATAACCTTAAAATCTTAAATGGATCAAGAAAAAGAAAGGATTAGTATTGATTTAGAAGATAGGAACTCTGAAATTATCCAATGAGAAGAAAAACACGGGAAAACAGTAAAAAAGAGTGAAGGAAGCTTATGTGAACTAATGGGATAGCATCAAAAGAAAAACAATCTGAAAATTATTGGTGAACCAAAGGAAAAGAGATGGAGCAGGAGACAGAAATTTATTTAGATAAATAATGGCTAAAAGCTTCCCAAATATAGAAAGTTTTATAAATCCTAGTTCATGAAGTCATAGGTCTCCAAAAAAATTAACTTAAAAAAGGTCTTCTCCAAGATATTTTATAACAAAACTCTCTTTTTCAAAGACAAAAATTAAAGCTTAAGAGTCACAATAGAAAATCTTTTAACTTACAAGAAAACCTGACTAAACTATAAGCCAATTTACTAGCAGAAACCATACAAGCCACGAGACTGTGATGATATATTCAAAGCAAATGAAAATAAAAGAAATGCAATCCAAAAATACTCTATCTAACAAAGTTGCTCTTCAGAAATGGAGAAGAGATAAATACTTTTCCAGATAAACAGAAGCTGAAACAGTTCATCAGCAGAACACCTGCCTTACCAGAAATGCCAAAATGAGTTCTTCAGGCTGAAATAATAGGATGCCAATTAGTGACATGAACACATGTGAAAATATAAAGCTCAAGGGAAAAATAATTTCATAGTCAAATTCAGATTACTCTAATACTATAATATGATAGAGTGTTTACTACAAAGATTAAAGGACAAGAGTATTTAAAAAAAAAACTATAGCTATGATTTGCTAAAGCACAATAGTATAAATAAGAAGCAAGCTATTACATCAAAATGAAAAATGGTGAGGGAGTACAAAGAGTTTTTTGTATTCAATCAGGGTCAGATTGTTATCAGCATAAAATAAATTTTTCCATCTATAAAATATTTTATATAAGCCTCAGGATAACCACAAAGCAAAAACCTATAGTAGATACACAAAAGATAAAATCATAAAGACATCGCCAGGCTTCCGAGGTGGCACTAGTGGTAAAGAACCTACTTGCCAATGCAGGAGACACAAGACACGGGTTCAGTCCTTGGGTTAAGAATATCCCTTAGAGGAGGGCAACTCACTCTAGTATTCGTGTGTGGAAAATTCTATGGACAGAGGAGCCTGATGGGCTACAGTCCAAAGGGCTGACTGAACTCTGAACATGACTGAAGTGACTTAGCATGCACACAATTAAAGACACCACCAAAAACTCACAGAACCAGTCAGTGAATTCAGTAAAGTTGCAAGATACAAAATCAGCTTACAAAAGCCTGTTACATTTCTATACACTAACAATGAAATGTCCCAGGGAACTATGAAAAACAATTCCATTCACAATAGCATACAAAACAATATAATACTTATGAATAAATTTAGCCAAGGAGATGAAAGATCTGACGCTAAAAACTACAAGGTTCTGATGAAAAAAAATTGAAGGAAATACAAAGAAATGGAAAGATATTTCATGGTTACGGATCCAGAGAATTAATATTGTAAAAATGTCTATATTACTCAAAGTTATCTATAGATTTCATGATATCCCTATCAAAATTCCAATGGCATTTTTCAAAGAATCCTACTATTTGTATGCAATCACAAAAGTTCCCAACTAGCCAAAGCAGTCCTGACAAACAATAAAACTGGAAAATCGCATTTCTAATTTCAAACTACATTACAGTGATAGTAATCAAAACATAAAAATATGCATGTAGACCAATGGTACAGAATGCAGAGCACAGAAATAAGTTCTTGCCTATACCATCAACTAATATTTGACAAGGGAGCCAAGAATATCCAATGGGGAATGCATAGTTTCTTCAACAAATGGTGCTGGGAAAGCTAGATAATCACATCAGAAATAAAACTGAACCCCTATCTAACACCTCTCTGGTAGTTCAGTTGGTAAAGGAAACCCAGGTTTGATTCCTGGGTTGGGAAGATCCCTTGGAGAAGGGATAGGCTACCCACTCCAGTAGAGCTTCCCTGGTGGCTTAGGCAGTAAAGAATCTGCCTACAATGTGGGAGACCTGGCTTTGATTCCTGGGTTGGGAAGATACTTTGAGGAGGGCATGGCAATCTACTCCAGTATTCTTGCCTGGAGAATTCCCATGGACAGAGGAGCCTGGCAGACTACAATCCATGGTGTCACAAAGAATTGGACATGATTGAGTGACTAAGCATAGCACGTCTTACACCACTCACAAAAATTAATTCTAAATGGATTAAACATTTGAGCATAAGACCTGAAACAATAAAACTCCTAGAGGAAAACTTGGGTTAAAAGCTCCTTGACTTTCATCTTGGCAACATAAGCTGCCACAGCGTATATTCGTGCACACCAAATGCACAAGTAGCAAGAGAAGAAATAAAAAACTTCTGAGTAGCAAAAGAAGCAATAAAATGAAAAGGCAGCCTATTGAATGGGTGAAAATATTTGCAAACCATGTATCTGATGAGGGGTTAATGTCAACAGTATATAAGGAACTGATATAGCACAGCAGCTATTAATAAAACAATCCAATTAAAAAATGGGCAGAAAACCTGAATACATATTTTTCCAAAGAAGACATATAAATGGCCAATAGATACATGAAAATATGCTCAGCCATCATTAGTCAAAATGCAAATCAAAACCTAAATGAGATATTACTTCACACCTGTTTAGAATAACTACCACCAAAAAGAGATATCAAGTGTTGGTGGCAATGTAGAAAAAAGGAAATGCTTATGCACTGTTGATTGGAATGTATATAGTTACAGCCATTATGATAAACAGAATGGAGCTTTCTCAAAAAAACATAAAAACAGAATGATCATATGATCCAATAATCTCATTTCTGAGAATATGTCCAAAGGAATACAATTCAGATCTTTACACCATATCCATACTTTCATATTTTTGCAGCATTATTCACAGCAACTAAGATATGTTCATCATAGATGACTGGAGAAGAATAAAATATTATTCAGCCATCGAAAGAAGGAAATTCTGCCAGTTGTAATAGCATAGATGGACTTGAAGGCAATATCTTAAGTGAAATAGACAAAGACATTACTATATGATATCACTTATAGTGAAAGAGGAAGTGTTAGTCACTCAGTCATGCATGACTCTTTGCGATCCCATGGATTGTATCCTTCCAGGCTCCTCTGTCCATGGAATTCTCCAGACAAGAATACTGGAATGGGTAGCCATTCCTTTCTCTAGGGGATCTTCCCAAGCCAGGGATTGAACCTTGGTCTCCTGCATTACAGGCAGATTCTTTACCATCTGAGCCACCAGAGAAGTACCTGGTGGCTAACATATCATTTATATGTGAACTCTAAAAGAGCTGACCTAATAGAAATAGTGGCATAATGGTTGTCATGGGTTGGAGTGGGGGAAATAGGGAAATATCAAAGAACACAAACTTTCAATTATAGATGAATGTTTTTGTATCTTATCTGAAGCACTGTGATTATAGTTAACAATACTGTATTATATGTTAAAAGTTGGTAAGAGAATAGACTTTTTAAAAGTATATCAAGTCATCATATTGTGTAAAATTACACAACATTGCATGTTTATTATATCTCAATAAAGCTAGGCAGATATCATTAAGCTGCTATGGAAAGGAATAAAGAAAAAAATCCCCATTTCCATAGGACATGGTCTTTTAGGTTTGTCCCCCTTTGGAGGTCTGGTTCATGTCTGTTCTGGGATGTCTCATAGAGTTCAATAAATCTGATAGGATAAAAGAGCCCTAGATTTTGTCCCCAAGCTAAATGGTCATTGCCCTGGCAAAGCCAAACACAAGATGGATCAAGTGAATTGAAAGACACCCACCTCCACTCTTATTGTGATTAAGGTTCAACATAAATTGTTGAAATCAAAGGTCTATCTGATTATATATCACGTCTATATCCTTGCCCAGTGTCCTCATCTGAGTATACATCACCTTCCTTTTTCTGAGACATAACTAGACAGTAGTTTAATATCAAGATTATAATCTTGGTAATCATTATCCCAATTAATAAGCATGGCTTGGTCTCACTCCTTACCTATATCACTACCACATTGAATGTGAATGGATTAAAGAATCCAGTCAAATGTATAAATTGTCAAATTGAATTTTCTCTAAAAATTCAATTATATGTTACTTACGGAAACACCATCTAGATTCAACAAATAGGTTAAAAGTTAAAGGGTAAAAACAGAAATAGCATGCAAACATGAACTCAAGAAGATCTGGAATGTTTACACTAATATCAGATTTTAAGACAAAAATTGTTACAGGAGCAAAGAGGGACGTGTTATAACGATAAGAAATCAGTCCATCAAAAGATGTAACAATTATAATTATATGCTTCTAACAACAGAGTCCCAAAATAGATGAAAAAAAGCTAACAGAAAATGTGACAAAAACTTTTTGAGTGACAGCAAAAACTGAGGAAGACTATCTGTTGTAGTCTCAGATATGTAAAACAGCATTATTTACTTATGCTTCTATGTGAGGTTGTTTTGGAAAGATACAAATTTTAAAATAATTTGTTCAAATATACAAGATAAAAGGAAATAAGAATAAAAGAGGAGTGTGAGAGGAGCATTTTGTTTCCCAAAATCTTCCCAAGTCTTGAAGTAGCTGACGAAATGTTTAATGTGTTCTGTTACAATCAACACAGTACTTTTTCTCAGCCTCTTTCCAACTCCTATTGCACCCCATCACATTTAGATCTAAAGACAACTTCATAAATGACTTGTTGCAGATTGCAGTTTCCAAAGATGATTGCAAAACAATGTCCCATTCCATATATTCTCCTGGAAACATGCTACCTCTTCATCAGAAGTGGACTCCAGTGCCCTTTCACTTTGAGCCCAAATCATTGCTGTGTGATTTCCAAGACTAGATCAGAAACAGAGATATTACTTACATCATGGTTGGTAGGACACTCCAAAAAGAGCCATGTAAATAGTTCTCCTGCCTAGAGGCCAGTATGTTGTGAAGGTGCCCAATGAGACCCAAGGCTGATGCCACCAGATCTAGTCCTTTCCAAACTTACAACCATAGAAACCATGCAAGACAACCACAACATTGTTATTATTTAAAGCCCAACAGCTGTGAAGTTTGGGGGTAAGTTTTTGTTTTTGTTTTTTTTTAACATGGCAATAGATAACAAGAACAGATTTTGGTATCTGAAAGTGGGTAATTGCTGCAACAAAACACTAAACCTTTGAGAAAGGAAGGCAGACAGATCCTAGAAGAACCTTGAGGAAATGGATATTGCAACCTAATAAGCCTCCATGAAACTGTCAGTAAGGGCTTAAAGGAAAGTAAAGAAAATATTTCTGGAAGCTGGAAGAAAAGAGATTCTCATTTTATACTAGCAGAGAATTTGACAAAACTGTTAACTGAGGTAGCAGGGATGATATAGGAAATATATTTCACAAACTTAGTCATCCAGCTAAGCAAATTCCCAGACAGAATATTTAAAATGTAGTCTTTTTTATCCTTTCTGCCAAGGATAAAATGAGACAGTGGAGATATAAACTAAAGAACAATTATTTAATTCTGAATGGAATTTAGAGGAAATTTAAGAGACTAAAAACAGATTATTTTTTTCCCTCTCTCAGAAATCAAAGAAATTTCAAAATAAAAATAAGGCCTAGAGACAGAAGAAGATGGTGGAGGAGTAAGACAGGGAGATCACCAACCTCCCCCCAAATACATCAAAAACTCATCAAGATGTGGAACAATTCCTACACAGCAACCTCTAGGAGACAGCAAAAAACCCCAGGCCTCCAAGAGGACAGGTAAGCTCCCTGAAATGAGGTAACAGAGAGGAGGGAGACATAAAAAGGGAAAAGGGAGCCCTGAAATAGGAGTTCCCGTGCACAGAGAAACTCCTTCACAGGCGGGCCCAAAGGGGAGCCGCAAAGTCTTGGAAAACCAGGCAAAGCAGGGACTTGGAGGGCAGTAAACAGAGAAAGCTGCAGGTCTCAGTCCATTAACAGCTCCTGGACTGTGGCCCCAAACAGATGGCTGGCTCCCAGGACCGAGAATGGCACGGCGTACAAACCCAGCCAGCGCACACAACCCTTGCAGTTCAGAGGGCAGGCCCAGGTAGCCGAGTGTGATGAGGCAGACAAACACAGCCTGCGCAAAGGGCGGGACAAGGGTGCCCATAGAGGGGAGGCTTACAAACTTGGGCAGCGCACACAACCCTCCCGGCACAGCCAAAAGAAGAACAAATAACCCCTGCGACCAAGAACGGAGAAGGCAATGGCACCCCACTCCAGTACTCTTGCCTGGAAAACCCCATGGATGGAGGAGCCTGGTGGGCTGCAGTCCATGGGGTCACAAAGAGTCGGACACGACTGAGCGACTTCACTTTCACTTTTCACTTTCATGCATTGGAGAAGGAAATGGAAACCCACTCCAGTGTTCTTGCCTGGAGAATCACAGGAGGAGCCTGGTGGGCTGCCGTCTATAGGGTCGCCTAGAGTCAGACACGACTGAAGTGACTTAGCAGCAGTAGTAGCGACCAAGAATGCAGGCAGTGAGCCGAAACAAATACACACTAGCCCCAGGACGCAGATCCAGCCCAGGGAGCTGAAACAGGGGCACACAAGCCTTGTGACGCAGAGTGGACCTCGGGAACTGAGTCAAACGCACACAAGCCCCGAGACACAGAGAGTGAGCTTAGGGGGCTAAGGGAAGCCTACCCGATGCAGAAGGATCCACACAAGCACCTACCTAGCAAGTTTCAGCCAGCAGTGCAGGGGGGGGACGGGGAAACAGAGGCACCAGCAATGATCCCAGGGACAAGTAGGGAGCTGGTAGCACGGCAGTTATGCTGAGAAGGCCACTCTGAAGCAACTGCGGAAACAGACGCTCCTAAGCCTAACACCGCAAAAGCTAGAAGGACGCCCAAAGGCATACTGAACCCGGACACTAAGAGAAAGAACCAGAACACAGCCACTAGCTCCACCAACCAGGAAGACATCATAGGACACTAACCCAACCGCATCCACAGGGGCAGACTCCACAACCAAGAACTACAGCCTTGAGAACCTTTATAAAATTATTTTTTCTTTTTTTTTTCTCTCATAAATCACCTTCTATATTCCCCCAAAGCCACAGCTTGTGGCTATATTCTGGTTGGTGGAGCTGGATCTCCTCTCTCTGAAAGACAGTGCAGCATCCAGTAGTAGGACACCATGAGTGTCCATGGTTCAGTTTTTTAGACTTTAGCAGTACTGTGAAATTTTCCTCTTCTTTGTTTTTCTTATTATAAAAATTAAAAATATATCATTTTAAGATTCTTTCTCTTATAAATCACACTGCCTATTCCCCAACATATTTCCACCACCACGTTAGCTTTTTGTGTTGCTGTGGAGTTTTCCTTGTTTAAAAAAAAAATCATTTAAAGACTTTTTTTCCTTTTTTTTCTTATAAATCATAGTGTTTATTCTCCCTACATATTTCTACCTCTGTATTAGCCTTTTGCAGTGCTACGGGGTTTTCCTCTTTGTGTTTCTTGTCCAAAAAAAAAAAAGAGAGAGAGAGAGAAAATTTTATTTTAAGTTTTTTTTTTTCTCTTTCTTATCTCTTTTTTCTTGATAAGTTTTTCAGATTTTGTTTTTGATATTCAATTGCCTTTCCTACAGTTTTTTACCGGCTGTAGGTATTCCCAAATATATATAAATCTTTTCCACATACATCTATTCATCTTTCCTTTTCTATTTTTTCTTTTCTCTTTTTTTTAATTTTTTAATCTTCTTCTCCAACCCTTCCTTTTCTTTTCCCCTCCCTTTTCTCTTTCTTTTTTCTCTCTCTTTTTTTCTCCATTTTTTCCTTCACTCTTTTCTTTCACCAAGTAAGTTAAATTGTTGCGCTCTCTATGCTGTATTCCCCAGTTGGCCCTCTGCTTATGCTCAGATTTCCAGATTGGGCATTAGCTAACTCTGCTTTCAATTGATTGATATTACCTCTGGTTTTCCTTGCTGACCAAGTAAACCTCCTGAACTCTTTTCTTTAGATCACTTTGGTTATAACTGTATGTGTGGAAGTGTGTGTGTATATGGCTCAGTATTTCTGTAATTATCTACTTGATTTCCTCCCACTAGACACAGGCACAAATCACCCCCAACAAGAAATCAACACAAACCACCCAACCAACATCTACCTCCAAGGGCAAAAATCAAAAGGAAGAAGTAATACAACCCTAAAGCCTGGGGAAAGGAGACCACAAGTGGAGTGAGTTAGAGAAAAAAAAAAAAAAAAAGATGAAAAGACAGAGAATACAGCACCAATGAAGAGCAAGGTAGAAACTCTTGATCAAATAAATGAAGAGAACATGAGTAATCTCCCTGAAAGAGAATTCAGAATAATGATAGTAAAGATCCTCCAAAGACTTGAAAATAGAATGGAGAGAATGCAAGAAGCATTTTTAATACAGTTAATACAATCAACAGGGACATAGAAGAAATAAAGAATAAGCAAACAGAGACGAATAACACAATCACTGAAATTAAAAATTCTCTGCTGCCTCTGCTAAGTCACTTCAGTCATGTCCGACTCTGTGTGACCCCATAGACAGCCTCCGACCAGGCTCCTCTGTCACTGGTATTCTCCAGGCAAGAATACTGGAGTGGGTTGCCATTTCCTTCTCCAATGCAGGAAAGTGAAAAGNGTTGCTTCAGTCGTGTCCAACTCTGTGCGACCCCACAGATGGCAGCCCATTGGGCTCCGTCATCCCTGGGATTCTCCAGGCAAGAACACTGGAGTGGGTTGCCATTTCCTTCTCCAATGCATTAAAGTGAAAAGTGAAAGTGAAGTCGTTCAGTCGTGTCTGACTCAGCGACCCCATGGACTGCAGCCTACTAGGCTCCTCCATCCATGGGAGTTTCCAGGCAAGAGTACTGGAGTAGGATGCCATTGCCTTCTCCAGTCTCCCCTTTAGATAGCACATAACATCACTCCTGGTTCTCTCTCTGCCCATCACAGCGCTTCCCAGGCAGGTGTTTATGAACAGTTACTTCTGGTACACTCAGGGTCTCCATGAACCATGGACCACAGATTCCCTTGGGAAGAAATGATTCTGGATGAAGTGAGCATGCACGCCACAGCTAATCTAAGAATGCAGCAGAAATTCACAAGAGTTCCTGGGCCAGAGCCTAAGCCCCAGCTCTGTCTGCCGCGCTTCTCTCTTCCAGTATTGAGCTGAATCAGGGAAGAGCCACTCTCCCGGGGAAACACCTGGATTTTCCAGTTTTCACAGGAATGGGGTTTTGGACGTTACTTTCTCTGTGAACTCCAAACTCCAGGGTACATGTAATTGCACATGCTTGATTAGTTGGAATGAACAAATTGCTAATAAGGCAGAGAACCATTTACTTTTATGAATCACTTTTGAACTTTTCTAATGTAAAGAATATGAGACACAAAAGATAAAAAGTGCATGCATAGATCACAGAGCCCAAGAAACTGACTATGATTACCCAAACCACTGAGCAACTAATTGAGCCCCATCCTCAGTTGCTTCTCTTCCTCCTTCAAAATTAACTATTATTGTCAATTTTATGGTTATCTTTTCCTTGTTTTTCTTTTCAGCTTTACTAAATATATATATATCCCCCAAATGCATCAATTATCTTTGGTTTGGAGCTTTCAAAATGATTTCATACTATATGATGAAATCGTGTTACTTGATTTTATTCTACAAAAGAATTTTTGTGTAAGGGAGTCACATGTATTGAACTGTATTACTCAGATGTATTTGTCTTTACCCCTTTGTATTATCCTCTTTTTTTCTCATTACTCTCAACTTTTTTATTTTTAATTGGGGGGAAATAGCTTAAGAATGTTGTGTTGGCTTCTGCCACACAACACCGCAGATCAGCCATAATTATACATGTATCACCTCCCTCTTGAGCCTCCCTCCTATATGCTATCTATTTTATTGTGATGGACATCTGAACGTTTCCATTTTAGGGGTTTTTGTGTGTGTATGTATTGATGTTGCCATCACAGCCCATGTTCTCCTGGACAACAATGGAGTCTTCCCAGGGTAATAACCAAGAATCTCACTGCTCAAGAGAGAAGCTCAATTTTTCCCTCTTCTGCCAAGAACAGTCTCCTAGGTCTCACTGTTCGTGTGCGAAACTGCCCGAAAGACTACTGGGAACACACAGCACAGAGCTTTGCAGACACAAGTTAAAAGGCCCGCCCGTCTGCAACGACAGGCCGCACCCGCACTCCAGAGGCGTTGAAATTGGGGGTTATTGATGCCATTGGCCACCTGATGCGAAGAGACAACTCCCTGGAAAAGACCCTGATGCTGGGAAAGCTTGAGGGCAGGGGGAGAAGGGGACGACGGAGGATGAGATGGTGGGATGGCATCACCGACTCGATGGACATGGGTTTGAACAAACTCCAGGAGATGGTGATGGACAGGAAAGCCTGGTGTGCTGCAGTCCACGGGGTCACAAAGAGTCGGACACGCCTGAGTGACTGAGTGACAAGGAGAAGGCAGGGGCTGCCCCCTCTCGGGTATCTCCCTCCATTGTATTAGCAGCACCTTCTCCTGGGAAGGAGGAGCCCCTTCAGCCCATCTGAGCAGAGTGAGCCCTGCATGGAGACCCAGAGCAGCTGGCAGGGTCTCTGCATCTCAGGAAGAGACAAGCAGGGGATGTGTTTCGGGAAGAAATGTGCTTTCCCTCTGAAACAGACTGTAAATAGCAGAAGATTACCCTGGACACATCTCACTAGCCAAGACACATACACTACTATTTGAGGCTAGAATGCAAGTAGAAAGAAGAGATGTAATTTTCTCACAGTGGTGATCCAGGAGACTTCCCTGGCCATTCAGCTGTTAAAACTCCAAGCTTCCATTGCAGGAGGTCTGGGTTCGATCCCTGGTGAGAGAACAGTAAGAGGCCATGTGGCACAGCCAAAAACTAATAACAATAATAAATTTAAAAAAACAATGGTGATGCATATGAGTCTGGAGAACAAGATTATGGGATCTTCCAATTTTTGGTGGGTATGAGATTATACCAGAGAATAGAAAGAATGGATTTCTAGAGGGTTGAGCAAGGTTGTGGTTTATATCAAAATTCATCCATTATTTTTCACTGTGTAAATTGAAAATAGGTCACATTATTGTACATTCTATGTTATGTTTCCTGATTTCTGAATAAGAATTATGGATTTCAAAATTCCTGGCTACCACATGTGTTGAGGGACATGCATACATTGAAGGAAAATAATTCTTATCTCATAATCTCCAGTTTTACAAAGACGATTCCTTCTCAGCTTTTAGGTCCATCTTCAATGTCATCTCCTCCATCACTCATCTCCTTCACTCACGCACCCCTAATCCCATCTCCCGGATGAAAGTGTGAAAGTGTTAGTCACTCAGTTGTGTCCAACTCTTTGCGACCTCTTAGACTGTAGCCTTCCAGGTTCCTCCATCCATGGAATTCTCCAAACAAGAATACTGGAGTGGGTTACAATTCTCTTCTTCAGGAGATCTTCCCAACCCAGGGATCAAACCCAGGTCTCCTGCATTGCAGGCAGATTCGTTACCATCTGAGCCACCAGGGAAACCCATCACCCACACTGTACACATCTTGTAATAATCTTAAGTTACTATGTCTCAGCCAACTGTCTCTTTCCCCTTTTGCCTTCTCTCTAGCTTTAGGCACTATTATTATAATGCTGTCTGTTCATCTTTAGCACCTTCAGTATGTTGGGTACTCAGTAAATATTTGTTGTCATTCAGTTCAGTCACTCAGTCATGCCTGACTCTTTGCGACCCCATGGACTGGTGATGCCATCCAACCATCTCATTCTTTGTCATCCCCTTCTCCTCCTACCTTCAGTCTTTCCCAGTATCAGGGTCTTTCCCAATGAGTCAGTTCTTTGCATCAGGTATCCAGAGTATTGGAGCTTCAGCTTCAGCATCAGTCCTTCCAATGAATATTCAGGACTGATTTCCTTTAGGATGGACTGGTTGGATCTCCTTGCAGTCCAAGGGACTCTCAAGAAACTTCTCCAACACCACAGTTCAAAGGCATCAATTCTTTGGTGCTCAGCTTTCTTTATAGTCCAACTCTCACATCCATACATGACTACTGGAAAACCAAAGCTTTGACTAGATGGACGTTTATTGGCAAAGTAATGTCTCTGTTTTTTAATATGCTGTCTAGATTGATTCTAACTTTCTTTCGAGGAGCAAGCATCTTTTAATTTCATGGCTGCAGTCACCATCTACAGTGATTTTGGAGCACAAGAAAGGAAAGTCTGTCACTGTTTCTACTGTTTCCCCATCTATTGGCCATGCAGTGATGGGACCGGATGCCATGATCTTAGTTTTCTGAATGCTGAGTTTCAAGCTAGCTTTTTCATTTTCCTTTCACTTTTATCAAGAGGCTCTTTAGTTCTTCTTCACTTTCTGCCATAAGGGTGGTATCATCTGCATATCTGAGGTTATTGATACTTTTCATGGCAATCTTAATTCCAACTTGTGCTTCATCCAGCCTGGCATTACACAATTTGTTCTTTGAATATAAATTAAATAAGCAGGGTGACAATATACAGTCTTGACATACCC
>SJYV01029018.1:169516-230133 GCA_006410875.1 Neotragus pygmaeus | reverse complement strand
TTTTTTTTAATATCTCTGAGACAATAAATGATTAAAAAATACATTCACCTTAATAAAATAAGCCACTCAAAAAATTAATAAAGCAAATCTTGATTTTACAAATATTGGAATTAATAACTAATTCTTTCATAACTGCAAGTATCAAGATTAACTGAGGGAAAAATGTCTTTGACATAACAAGATACAGGAACTTAATGAGCTTAAGACATAAACTATAAAAGAGAATTTTAACAATGAAAATATGATTTAAATGGAAACTGTAACTTTCTGTTAGAGCTCATCAATAATCAAAGTTTATGTGTCTATCTCATATATTACATTTCTATTTTTTATTAGAGTTGATCATATAATTTTGGAAAACCAATACATATATTTGTCTCCTGAATCTGCAGGTGCTCACACCATCTGGGAAATCCTTTTCATACAAATGAAGTCCTTAATCTAAGGACTTTAGAGCTAAGCTGAGATCATTAAGTGTTCACTTTGTATTTGAAGCTTAGTCCTTAAATTGGGAAAACTCATCTCCTAACCCCTACATTTTCTGCCTTTTCAATTAAAAAGAGAATAGTTTGGAAAAAATTAGGAATGTAAGCTATATATTTTAATTAACTAGGTGATACATAATCTTATAGACCTTGGCTTTATGGAATAAAGTTTATAGAAAATATCAACAACCCAACACTATGAATATTCCAGTCAGCAAAACAGTCAGGATTTCACATTCTCTTCCTGTGGGGTCTGCAAAATTATGCTCACTCTCTTGTAATGATATCATGGAATATTTGCAACATTCAATTTGAAAATTTAATTTATCCATTAATTTATCCTCCAGACAGACATTCTACACTGGGAAATTATTGATGATTAATTAATCAAGTTTTTCAAACCCCTGGCCCCAGTTCTTTCATCTAATATACTCACATGCTCACTCAATCAATCAGAATTCACAAACATGTGAAGACAGAGAACTCAGCCACCAGCGAGAAACTATGACTAGGAGCTAAAACCTCATTAGGGATATTTATGATGTTTTGTAAAGTTTATGTCCATATTACTTGGGATACTGCATCTCAATTTTGCATTTTAAAATTAAATGAACAGAGTATCCATCATTCACTGGTGTTGCAAGAAACCTTGCCCTGGTGAGAGAGCTAGATTAATGTTCTGTTCTTAAAGATTCTCAGGGGAAAGAAAAATGATGCTTCACAAATTTTAAATTCTTAGTGCTATTTATAGAAAATAANTGTATGACAGAAAACCACAAAATTCTGTAAAGCAATTATCCTTCAATTAAAAACTTTGAAAAAAAAAAAAGCCTTTAGCCAATGATCAAATCTATAGTGGAACAATTAAATACTTCATTAAGACTTCACTAAAATCTAAGACAGTGATTCATAGATGCTTTCAGACAGTAGGCCTCCCTAAGAACTTTAAGGGTGAACTGCACAGATTCTATCCATTAAACAGTGAAGGACATTGTCATTTAGTAAAAAGCTCAATTGGGAAAAGCTTATCTCAAAGATATTTATGCTATGGCTCAAATAAGATCTGTGAACTTAAATATGATTCATGAACAATCCACAAAGTTTTTAAGAGAATTGTTTTGGAGAAAGCACTGCTAGCTTGGACTTCAGGGGACAGAGACAATGAAATAGGAAAAAAAGATTTCTAGACTCAAACTTTTCTAACCAGGAAGCAGGCTGAGAAAACTTTCAGGTTGCAAATATGGCCCCCTTTCTATAGAAAAGGAAAGAGGACTCAGAGGGTGGTGCCCAGTGGTCAGAATGCAGGGCCAAGAGCCACAGGAAATAACTCCCAGAGAGTAGGATTGAGCCTTAATCAACAAACTTGAAAAATGTTCTTAGGTGCATTTTAGAAATGTCAACTCATTCCATTATTCTTNCCATTCTCCCAGATCATCCCGCCCTCTCCTACTCCTTCTGAGGCCAAAAGTCCATTGTCTATGTCTGCGTCCTTTTGTTGTCACACATACAGGTTCATCCTTACTATCATTCTAGATTCCGTATATATGTGTCAGTATGCTGTATTGGTGTTTTTCTTTCTGGCTTACTTCACTCTGTATAATAGGCTCCAGTTTCATCCATCTCATTAAAACTGATTCAAATTTATTCTTTTTAATGGCAGAGTAATACTCCATTGTGTATATATGCCACAGCTTGCTTATCCGTTCCAGTATTCTTGCCTGGAGAATTCTATGGACAGAGAAGCTTGGTAGCCTACAGTCCATGGAGTCACAAGAGTTGGACATGACTTAGTGACTAAACCACCACCAATGATGGTTGTAAGTCTCTTATCCATTCCCTGTTTTCAACAGGGGTACCTATAGTGATTAGCCTACTCCTGTCTCAAGATTATCTATGGGATGTGGGGGAATGGCACGTAATTTGCCTCATTGATTCACAAATCAAGTTGCAACTGAAGAACCACACTTGAAAAGATTCAGCTGTACATGGACTTGTTATAGATTTGCAACATCTTAAGAGTGATGTCATGAGGGGATAAAACTTTGGGGGAGTATCCTTAAGTGAAGGTGAATGTGCTTTGTATGTGAGAAGTGTAAGAACTGTGACCTGAAGACTGTAGATTTTACTTGCCAGAGATGACTGTAACAATATTCTTCATATCATGTACTCTTCCAGAACCTTACCATTTCCCCATCAAGGTAAAGCCTGATAACTCTCCTCTAGAATCTGGATGAGTCTGTGTCTCTTTATTGAATCACAGGAGGCTTCACTACATGAATTCCAAGGCTACAACTTCCAAGGCAACTTTCATCAGACTCACTGGAACACTCACGCTGAAAGCTGGAGCTACCATGTAAAGCAAGGAGTCAAACTGCTACATGGCTACTGAGAAAGCCACAGCTAGGCAGTGTGGATAGAGTGCAAGGAGATGCTCTGAGACTGCGTGAAGAGACTGAGCTGGTGCCCAGCCAGCCCCAGCTAATCCAGCCCTGCAGGTCCCTTCCACAGATTCCCTACTGCAAATACAGGAAAGACCCACGCCTGAAGTGCTCAACCAATCTCTCACCAAATTTCACCCAAAGAAACCATGAGAGATGGTAAAATACCTGCTGTTGTTTCAAGTCTCGGAAAGATTTGTAATACAGTGACAGATGAGTGGACCATGACTGAGAGGGCTCTCGGCATCTCCTTACTCTGCCTTGGACTCTATCTGCAGCTTCACTCATCTTTTCTGCACTGACCTCCAACACACAACACTTCCAAGTGAAGCTCAGAGGGTTTTTCCTTCTGGATCTTCCTTGATAGTTCCTTAATCTGACCATTCCAAAGACTTTTTCAAATTGATCTTGTAACATTTATTAATACAATAATCTTTTGCAAACATACCTTGCGTACCTTAATGCATGCTCTGTAAGGGTGAGCGCTTTTGCTCTCCATCTGTGGTGCTGCCCCAGATCTGACTTAATCTGCAGAGTCAGAGTTTGTTCTCTTTAAATATTTTCCATTTTTAAAACTAAAAGTAATTTTTCACTGTGTTCCCACAAAGCTGGAGTTTTTAATTGCTGGCTCTACTCAATCAATCGATCACTTGGGAAGGAAATAAAAAATCTTTCTGGGTATAGATTAAACGTTTTTACCACATTTACTATATTTTGCATAACTTTATTAAGAAACAAGTCAGAGTATAGAATTATAAAGCCAAAATTGTGTCAAGATTTTTAAATATTGCTGATTTAGTATAAAATAGGAAAACAATCATGTTTGAAAAATTATAAACCTTATGAGAAAGAAACTATCAGCAAAATATTATGTTCATGAATGTCATCCTCAGAATACTTGGAATGGTCAGAAATTTGAGTTTTTCATCCTCAGAATCCCTAGTTTTTATTAAGATATGCATACAATATAAATGGCAACATAATAGTAATCTACAAGAAAACAAAGCATCACTCATATTTCCAGTCAGCAGAACTGTTAATATGTATCTCAGCATTTTATAATCATGATGCCAGCTCATAAAAATGAAAATAGATAATCAATTGACCTTGATTATCTTCATGTGCAACTGATTATACATATAGCTACTCACTGGTTCTTTTATTTTTTTTTTTATAAAAAGCAAACTTTAATTTTTTTTTAATATCTCTGAGACAATAAATGATTAAAAAATACATTCACCTTAATAAAATAAGCCACTCAAAAAATTAATAAAGCAAATCTTGATTTTACAAATATTGGAATTAATAACTAATTCTTTCATAACTGCAAGTATCAAGATTAACTGAGGGAAAAATGTCTTTGACATAACAAGATACAGGAACTTAATGAGCTTAAGACATAAACTATAAAAGAGAATTTTAACAATGAAAATATGATTTAAATGGAAACTGTAACTTTCTGTTAGAGCTCATCAATAATCAAAGTTTATGTGTCTATCTCATATATTACATTTCTATTTTTTATTANTTTGCTCATTTGTTTTTCTTTCCATATTCCATATATAAATGAAATCATATTGTATTTCTTTCTCTGACTTACTTCACTTAGCACAATACCTTCTAGGTCCATTGATATTGTTGTAAATAGAAGATTTTATTCTTTTTTGTGACTTGAGTAATATTCCATGGTGTGTGTGTGTATACACCACATCTTTATCTGTATATCAGTAAACACTTAGGTTGCTTCTATATCTGGGCTATTATAAATAGTGCTGCAGTGACAATAGGGGTGCAGATATCTTTTTGAATTGCTGTTTTTATTTTTCTGAAAAATACCGAGGAATGAAACTGCTGGATTGTATGGTGGTTCTATTTTTCTTTTAATTTTTATTTATTTTAAAAAATTAATTATTTTAATTAGAGGCTACAGGCTTGGTGTGCTGTGATTCACGGGGTCACAAAGAGTNTTTTTCTGAAAAATACCGAGGAATGAAACTGCTGGATTGTATGGTGGTTCTATTTTTCTTTTAATTTTTATTTATTTTAAAAAATTAATTATTTTAATTAGAGGCTACAGGCTTGGTGTGCTGTGATTCACGGGGTCACAAAGAGTTGGACACGATGAGCAACTGAACTGAACTGAACTGAATTACTTTACAATATTGTACTGTTTATTGCTATACATTGACATGAATCAGCCATGGATGTACATGTGTTCCCCATCCTGAATCCCTTTCCCACCTCCCTCCCCATCCCATCTCTCAGGGTCATCGCAGGGCACCAGCCCTGAGTACCCTGTCTCATGCATCAAAACCTGGACTGGTGATCTATTTCACATATGGTAATATACATGTTTCAATGCTATACTCTCAAATCATCCCACCCTCGCCTTCTCCCACAGAGTCCAAAAGTCTGTTGTTTACATCTGTGTCTCTTTTGCTGTCTCTCATGTAGGGTCATTGTTACCATCTTTCTAAATTCCGTATATATGCATTAGTATACTGTACTGGTGTTTTTCTTTCTGGCTTACTTCACTCTGTATAATCGGCTCCAGTTTCATCCACCTCATTAGAACTGATTCAAATGCATTATTTTTAATTGCTGAGTAATATTCCATTATGTATTGGAATAGGCACAATGCTTTCTTACCCATTCATCTGCCGATGGACATCTAGATTGCTTCCATGTCCTAGCTATTGTAAACAGTGTTGTGATAAACGTTGGGGTACACGTGTCTCTTTCGATTCTGGTTTCCTTGGTTTATATGCCCAGCAGTGGGATTGCTGGGTCATAAGGCAGTTCTATTTCCAGTTTTTTAAGGAATCTCCACACTGTTCTCCATAGTGGCTGNATCTAGGTTGTTTCCATGTCCTGGCTATTATAAACAGTGCTGCAGTAAACACTGGGGTACATGTGTCTCTTTCAATTCTGGTTTCCTCGGTGTGTATGCCCAGCAGTGGGATTGCTGGGTCATAAGGCAGTTCTATTTCCAGTTTTTTAAGGAATCTCCACACTGTTCTCCATAGTGGCTGTACTAGTTTGCATTCCCACCAACAGTGTAAGAGAGTTCCCTTTTCTCCACACCCTCTCCAGCATTTATTGCTTGTAGACTTTTGGATAGCAGCTATTCTGTCAGTCTGACTCTTGATGAAGGTGAAAGAGGAGAGTGAAAAAGCTGGCTTAAAACTAAGCATTCAAAAAGGTAAAATCATGACATCCAGTCCCATCACTTCATGGCAAATAGATGGGGCAAAAAACAGTGGAAACAGGGACAGACTTTATTTTCTTGGGCTCCAAAATCACTGCAGACAGTGATGGCAGCCATGAAATTAAGACTTGCTTTTTGGAAGAAAAGTTATGACAAACCTAGACAGTGTATTAAAAAGCAAAGACATCAGTTTAATGACAAAGGTCCATCTAGTCAAAGCTATGGTTGTGTACAGATGTGAGAGTTGTATCATAAAGAAGGCTGAGTGCTGAAGAATTGATGCTTTGAACTGTGGTGCTGGGTAAGACTCTTGAGAGATCCTTGGACAGCAAGGAGATCAAACTGGCCAACCCTAAAGGCACTCGATCTTGAATATTCATTGGAAGGACTGATGCCAAAGCTGAAACTCCAATACTTTGGCCACCTGATGTAAAGATTGGACTCATTGGAAAAGACCCTGATGCTGGCAAAGATTGAAGGCAGCAGCAGAAATGGATGACAGAGGATGAGATGGTTGGATAGCATCATCGACCCAAAGAACATGAGTTTGAGCAAATTCTGAGAGATAGTGAAGGACAAGGAAGCCTAGTGTGCTGCAGTCCATGAGGGTCACTAAGAGTCAGACACGACTTAGCAACTGAACAAGTCTGACCAGTTCTCTATCTATTCATCTTCTATCTCTGCTCCATTCCTCCCACCCAGAGCAACAAATTCATACTAAAAATGTTCTCAAATATGAATGTATCTCTGTTAAGTAGGTTATTTTTGTGTATGATTATTGAATTTGCATAAATATTCACTGCATTTACTGTTTTCTTCTACTTTTTACTTCTTCCTATATAGCCTTTTTCAACACTGTACCTTTAAGCCTTATCTTATGGCTGAGATTCTAGCTTTCTGTTTCCAGCTGCTACATGGCATTTCACCACATCCGTCCATCACACTTTATTTACCTAACCCTCTCATGACAGGTACACAGATGATCCGAGATTCCCCACTGTCATATGCACCACCACTTTCACATCATCTGTGGACTAGTCCCCTCACATCACTGTTTTTCACAGTACCCTCCACCCAGAAATGGGATTTGAGGGCCAACCAGCACACAGAACTTAACCTTAGCTTGTCTTCCAGACTGCTACAGAGTTTCCATACTCACGAGCAGTGTGTTGAATTCACATCTCAGTCAGCCTTGCCAGCATTTGCTCTTTTTCAATTTTTTTCATTTTTATAAATTTAGTAAGCCCTAAAATCACAAGGTCATAGTCCTGTCTGATTATACCTTATCTAAAACAAGTTGAAGGGATGCAGTTTGGGGTCCTTTGTGTGGAGGAAATAGAGTTCTGTGTACCATAAGCATTCCCTGGAGGAGGGCATGGCAACCCACTCCAGTATTTTTTGCCTGGAGCATCCCATGGACAGAGGAGCCTGGCAGGCTACAGTCCATGGGGTCACAAAGATTTGGACATGACTGAAGTGACTTAGCATGAAATGCAAGATGACTTATAATACACTAAAGACTTTAGAACCTGCACACCTGTCCAAAAAAAAAGGACAAACTTTCCTGTAAAAGGTTTGAATCACATTCAGTCTGTAACACAATCTGATCTCCACTGAATCCTAATCTCTTTTATGTCAATTTAGTTTAACCTGTGTAGGTCCCAGGCAAGTCACGCACAACTCTGAGGCTCAGTCTCATCATTCATAAAATGGAATCATATTCAAGATTAAGATTGAATTAATAAATGTAAAGCAAGTAGCCTGGCTCCTAACTGTGGCCTCTGTCTGGCCAATATTCTGATTTCCTGGCTGAGGGCATTCCCAGGACACGGAGATTTTATTGCCAAATCCAGGACAGCCCCAGGAAGATCAGAGCAGTCAGTCATCTCCAGTGGCAGATATCCAGACACCCTGCTGAAACCTTCTTGAGAAAGGTGGCTTGTTGAGGGTCCACCTTAGTTTTGAGCTGAAGTTGTACTCTGCTTGCTTCAGAAAGGAATTGATAGCCAAGGTTGTGGTTTTCTTCAGCAAAGCAGGGATAGCAAGGCCTAGACAGTTTCAACATACAGGGACTTTTCTAGCTGGGAAGCTGTGCTCCAGAGGCCATTGTTAGTCAGGGAGACAACTTATCAATGGTGAGTCATGGCCTAATGGCTCTCCCTGCCCAGTTTTTTCTTTTTCTTTTAAGTGTTGCCATCTGAACTTCTAACTTGGTCTCAATGTCAGCTTTCCAGATAACTAGCCTGCAATACTTTGTCATATGGCAGGCTCAGTCAATGTAAGCTGTTATTTTCTACTTATTTTGTTGTTTTAAACATGAGAGGATGTAGAATTCATTGATTATCTATTATGCATAACACAGTCTCACTCACCCATACCCACCCACACCCAACACACACACACACACACACATACACACAACTCCTTCTAACCAGCCTTATGCTAGATCCTGAAACAGTTATGGTTGAGGTAGATATGAATACTGTGTTGAGAAGTTTCAAGAAATTCTTTCCAGTGTCTTCTTTTTTTATCATTGTTGTGGCCACTGTTGATGTTGCTATTTGTTTATTGTTTTCCCTTAGCAAATAATACTGTAGATTTAATGTGCCCAAAATTAACAATTGCTTGTCTCTAGTCAGTTCAGGACAAAACTGACCTGATGCTTTAAATTAAACACTGGCCCAAAGAGAGACATGACATAGACACTGAAGAGTGTATAAGGTTGCAAAAGCAGAAAATCTGCAAGGGTAAAGACGTTTTTATGGCTTCATCTTTTTATCCACATCTCTTTAATAAATTGCCATTTCCTGTGGTAGTATACACCAAGAACATCTCATAGGCTAAAGGAGTGTTTGAGGGTAAAAGGAGGTCAATAGTGTGCTGCTGAGAGCCATCCTGAAAATGAGTACAAACCTCAGATACCAAGACAGATGTCACATCCTCAAGGGAAAATGCATTCACCCTTCCTCAGTCTTAATGTTTTCATTTGTCTTTATAGCAGTTATTTAAGGATCCTCCTGTGCAACCATCCTTCTGGGGTCAGAATCTCTCCAACACCCTCCTACACTGGATGTCCATTTCTACTCAGATGGTGTCAAGGACTCTTTATTCATGTGGAAATCTCTAAATATTGGAACATATTACTTGAACCAAAATCCATCTTCTTGACAGGCCATCCAGAGTCCTACATCTGTGACTGGAGCTAATGAGGAATCTGATAATTCCTTGCCTACTTTTGAGCACCACAGAGAGCTGAAGTAATCAGTGGTGTTCTCCCATGTCTTATCTAAGAGTGACACCGATTCTCCTAGGGTATCTCAACGTGACATCATTCTGGACCTCTCATATCGTCTTACGATATGAACAGATATTTAAACATGGTGCACAGACTGGAAGGTAATGCTTGCAGTGGACCCATTAATGCAACTTATCATTGCGCAGACTGGTTTCATGTTTTTAAAATACCTGATTACACTGTTAACTGCCTTTGGGCTGAAGGCCAATAAACATCCCTCAGATATCCCTTTATGGGAACTGTGCTGAAGAGGGTCTTTTTTTCCAGCACCGTGACTAAACATGTGGGCCAGGGCAAACAAATAATAAAACAGCCATACTACACTTCTCTGATAAAACAATAACAATTTGGATCTCAAAATAATAAAAGAGATCAGAAAAAAATAGCATGTACTATATATTTTCATTCATACAAAATTCTAGAAAATTCAAACTAATCTTAGAGGAATAGATAATATTTGTGATTTCTGGGGGATGCCGGGTTGGGAGGCAGCCATCATGAAGAGAAATGAGGAGACTTTGGGGATTGATGGATATGTTTATTATCTTGACTCTGGTGATGGCTTCACAGGTGTATGCACGTGTCAAAATGCATCAAAGTGTATGCCTAAAATATGTCCTGCACTGTATGTCAATTATACTTTGATAAAGCTGTTTTGGAAAGGCATTAGAGTGCAAAGTAATACATGACTAAGGATGAAAATAAATAAGACAAACAACAGGTGCAATAGGAGTGTTGTGGGGAAAATTAATGTGATGTAGTTAGGGAGGGCTGCTTAGAGGTGGTACGGCTTGTGGTAGACCTTGAAGCAGGAAGGATGTGGCCAGGAAGTAGAGAGGAGTAAAGGTATTTTGCTTTAAATAAGTTGAAGACATGTTCAGTTTGGGGGTGTAATGATGACACTGGCCTCTGGAAGTTGGGGAAGAGTGTGAAACTGGTTAGAGAAGATGGTGGGTCCTCCGATGTCAGGTTGAGAATTCTATAATTTGGGATAAGAAGAGAAGAGTAGAGAGAGAACATTTGTGGGCCACATCATGATGGAAAACGAAGCAGTTCAGGTGTCTTGGTGGGAATAGTGCTGAGCCATAGCAGTAGAGTTGAAGGTCACAGTATCTGAAAAATAAAATTCTAAGCAATGCTTCTGCATAGTATTCTGATACAGAATTTAGAGAATACATAATGTGTGCCATTGTGAACAATCTGTATTAAGTTAAAAAGGAAGAGTCACCTGAAATATGTAGGAATTTTAGAATTGAATATAAAAATTCATTTAATCAGACACTTCTCTGCACATGGCATGTATTCAGCCTGGAAGGGTGGTTCCAGTGATTAGTTCTTTATGAGAAATGGACCTGAGTTGTAACTGACCCACCAAACAACACCATGCACCAGTTGCAGTCATCCCCATTCATGTCCCTGTTTGTCTCTATTTCCCAGTAGCATAAGTGGAAAAATACAACGAAATATTTCTTAAGTATGATACATAGAACCAAAAAATGTTGTGAAATGTTCTATAAATATCAGACTTTTTTTGTTATATGATTTAATATTTGGCTAAAAGTACAAAAACACAAACATTTTATTTTCACCAAAAGAAGACTCATGTATGCTAGAATTTTCCTCCCATTGAGTAAAAATTGCTTTGGATACAAAATGGTTGAATGATCCTACTTATGTATAGCAAATAAGGGATAGCACAAAAATACAAAGAAGGTTCTGGAAGAAAACAAATATTCAGGAAATCTGGAAATAATGATGACTGTGGAAAATTCTTAGAGAATTTGGAACCATATGAGTTCTGCTTACCAAAACAAGAGCTTCATATCTATAACAAGAACCAGCTTTGAATCAATCAGAAATATTTGTCAAGTGTTTATGAATGAATCATACCTTCTCTTTTTCCTCAATAAGGAAATAGGGAAAGTGACCCTTATGTCTATCAATCATTTCTTTTCTTCCCAAGCAATGTCACTGTGATCTCTTTGATTCTGTCTTACATAAAAATCTTAAAAATTTCCTACAGAAATCCTCAATGAATTTATTTGTAGTCTCAAAAACATGCATTTTTATTGACACCTGTTTCACAAATAAGAATAAAGAAAGAAAAAAGTCTAGTAACTGAAATATAATTGTCTCCAGATTTCAAATGGCCACAGAGGTCTTGGAAATATTGAGATTTTAGCTGAATTATAACTACCCAATTAATCTCTGTGAGCCTGTTATCCACTGTTCAATACCTGAGCATTCACTTTTCTGATTATAATATGAGAAAAAGACTCTTTCTAATAAAAGGTATTTTTGTTTGTATCTCAATAAAGCCATTTTGCTTCTGGGTTTGAGTTTTACATGGAGCTAAACAGAGTCTTTAAAAAAAATTGATGCTTGTTATTACCTTACATGTTGGTAGCACTTTATATTTGTCCAATCGATCCTGATTCCATAACACTTTAACAGCTATTTCTAACTGTGGCTCAGTTGAGATGTGAGAGTTTTTCAGTCACTCTATAAGTCTATAAAGCTGATTTGCACGTAGGATAATTTGTAAGTATTCTGATCAAAAAGGATATGTTTTTTCTAACCAGCTAAATAGAAATAAAAATTTCTAGACTTTTTGGCAATTACATGAAACAACCCTGATAACAATGGGTAAAGCTGAATTGCCTTCTTTCTGGTACAGTGGCTGGCACAGAGCAGCTCAGCAAATGTGGGTGCTTTCTATTTCTTAATTCCAGTCATCTCTGACTTTTTTTCCAGAGTGGATGTTTGGATTGTTTTTCTTTGCCAACCACACCAGTAGTTAAGAATTAGATACTGTACAGATCCTCTGTGATTTGCATATTTCTATTCTATTAAAACTTTATCTAAGGGTAATTGTTAATTAGGTTTCAGAAGTGTTTGCCATTCCTTAAATTTTAACATTCAGATCTACACCAAAAAAACATATTTCTATATCTCCTTTAAAAAAATTTTGACATTATTTCTCTTTATTTATTTATTTTTAATTTGGTATTAAATTGTTGTTTCTTTTTAATTTAATTTCACTGGCTTCAGGGAAAAGATAGCAGAGAACAGCTGTCAAGGGAATCTGTTACTCTGAAAATGCTAATGGCTAACTGAGGACTCTAACATCTCTCTTTAAAAAAAAATTTTTTTTAATTTATTTGGCTGCATCAGGTCTTAGTTGCAGTGTGGATTCTCTAGTCATGGCCTGCAGGCTTAGTTGCCTTGGGGATGTGGGATCTTCGCAGACCAGGGACGGAATCCCTGTCTCCTGAATTAAAACGCAAATTCTTAACCACTGGACTACCACAGATGTCCTTCTAACATCTCTTATAAGACACCGATTGCTGAGTAAAATTAAAATTTACACTGAAAATTATCTTTAAAGAAATGGAACAAGGTAAAATAAAGGGAACGAATAAAAAGGGAGCAGAAAAAAGGAACAAATAAAAATTTCAGATTTTATTCAATGAGAAGCCTAAAAGCATCAGGTATTATAGAATTACAATGCATAAAACTCTGTCATTTGAAGTAGCGCATGACCTGGTCATATGGGTCAGTGGCTGGATGCCCCTGCACGTAGAGCTCAGGTCTCTGTGGAGTGTTTGTTTACCTTATTTCTGAATTTTGTGCACTGCTGTTTTTAGATCTACTCAACTTCTCTAAAGGGATACCAGGATGTTTGGGATATAAAAGGCAAGGTATTTAAGGAAATTTAGTTGAGTTAAAACAAGAATAACATCAGCAACATGGTAGACTAGAAAGTCTCATTCCACTCCCACCCCCAACCACCATGAAGACACATCCTTAAAAATAATAAGAGGACTATTTGCCTTTGAGATAACTGCACATCCAATTAAGAGAGAGCAGCACAGCAGGTAAGGACAAAGCCAGGAAGAAAAGGGCGAGTAAGAAAATTCTCTGTATTTGATTTCTGTAGTTCCTCCTCCTTACCACCGCAGCCTGGTCTAGTTCCCAACTCCTGGCTGCTCCTCCATGAAGGAAAGAGGAGGATGGGGCATGTGTTGGAAGTTCTGGCTTCCCCAGGGACTGGTCTGGAAGACTCAGGGCACTAAAGGGAATGGCAGGTTAAGGGTCAACGAGAACAAAGGCAGCACAGTGGCATGTTACAGAACCAAAGAGCTTTGAAAGCAAAAGTGAAAGTTGATCCGTTGTGTCCAACTTTTTGGAACCCATGGACTGTGTACAGTCCAAGGAATTCTCTAGGCCAGAATACTGGAGTGGGTAGCCTTCTCCTTCTCCAGGGGATCTTCCCAACCCAGGGATCAAACCCAAGGCTCCTGCATTGGAGGCAGATTTTATACCAGCTGAGCCACAAGGGAAGCCCAAGAATACTGACTGGAATGGGTAGCCTATCCCTTCTCCAGTGGATCTTCCCAAACCAGGAATCAAATCAGGGTCTCAGGCATTGCAGGTGGATTCTACCAATTGAGCTATCAGGAAAGCCCTCCAAAGAACATTATACTTAGCAAAATAAACCAGGCTTATAACTGAGTAGGATCCTATGGGAACTTCCCGGGCCGGACCCCTCCCCTATATCCTCTGCTTTAGCTACTCCTTGAAATACCTAAATAATAATCTCTAGTGAGTATTTTAAAACTACCACCAAATGGAAGAAATCAACTCTCTGATGATCATGAACATATGGCCTCCAGATTTCTTAAGGATTGATCATGTTAGCCCCTGTGACAATGCCCTGTTACCTAACCATTAATCAATCAGAGGATTGTGCACAAGTTGGGCGCTTGCCTGTGACCTTCTCCTCCCTCACCTGGCCTTTAAAAATGCTTTGCTGAAACTCTTTGGAGAGCTTGGGGCATTATGAGCAAAAGTCACCCATTCTCCTCACTTGGCCCAGCAATAAATCTTTCTTTGTTCCAGTCTATGATGTTTAGTTTTGTTTGGCCACATTATGCATTGGGCACATGAATTTACACTGGGTGAAAATACCACTTGAAGAATCTGAAGTATCCAAACTCACAGAAAAAATGGGTTGTCAGGCCTGAGGGAAGGAAGTGGAAAGTTGTTTTTTGTTAATTATAGAGATTCAGTTTTCCAAGACAAAAAATTCTACAGATATGTTGCAGTACAATTTGAATATAGTTAATGGCAGTGAACTGTATACTTAAAAATGGCTAAGATAGTAAATTTAATGTTATATATTTTTACCACAATTAAAAATCCCTGGTAGCTCAGATAAAGATTCCGCCTGCAGTGCGGGAGACCTGGGTTAGATCCCTGGGTCAGAAAGATCCCCTGGAGGAGGACATGGCAACCCAGTCCTGTGATCTTGCCTGGAGAATCCCTGTGGACAGAGGAACCTGGTGGGCTACAGCCCACGGGGTCGAAAGCGGTTGGACACAACTGAGCAACTAAGCACACACACCTATTATAATACCATTTATATATAAATAAATGTAAGTATGTAATTATATAAAATATAACATGAATATACAATATTTATTATTAGATTAAAATAAAATACAATAATATGTGCATGGAGAAAAAAGGCCACCTAACTGAATTGATAACTCAATGGCTGTATTTTTAAGTAAGACATTTTGAGTTCTGGTAAAAACAGAAAAGAAGTCTAATGGCAATATTTGAAGCTTAAGAAAAAAATCGCCTGATGCTCTGTTAAAAATAAAAAGCTCAAGCCCCAGAGGCACAACTACTGAAGCCCACATGTCTAGGGAGCCCTTGCTCCCCAACAAGAGAAGGAAGTCACTGCAATGAGAAGCCCAAGCACCACAACAAAGAATAACCCCTGCTTGCTGCAGCTAGAGAAAACCCACACTCAGCTATGAAGACCCAGAACACCTCAAAATAAACAAATACATATTAAAAATGATCTACCCCCAAAGAAATCTTTGGCTCAAGGTGACATATTCTTTTATTGTATACTTGGTTCTCTAGGTTGGAACAGTTTGATGTTGTTGCATCCCATCTTCTCTCATCAGCAAACTGTCCCAGTTATCAATAAATGCTGCAGCCAGGGGCTGGGGGTGGGGTGGAGAGGGAGAAGGGGGACTGAGTGTTTAATGTGGACAGAGATGCAATTTAAGAAAGTGAAAAATTTAGGAGACAGATGGTGAGTCTTGCACACCACTGTGAATGTACTTAGTGCCATTGAACTGTACAATTGAGTATGGTTAAAATAGTATGTTTTATATTATGTGACTTTTACCATGATAAAAATAAATAAATAAAGTACTGCTAAGCTTCCTCAGTACAAGGAGGCTCTTCACAGCTCTATTTCTACAAGTCTCAAGGGCATCTATAATCCTTAGTCTTTAGTCCTAGATTTGGAGGAAGGAATCAAACTCAAATTCAATCCTGTTGATTTAGTCCTAAATCTTTGAGTCACCCTCAAGGAAGACTAAGCTGATGCCTGCCTGTGTCTGACATTCCATCACACATATTCACATACACTTGGGTCAAAACCTTAAGAGCCCATATTCTTGCCCATGAACCCGTGAGACTCTAGAATAAAATAGAGACTCATCTGTACACAGGAAGAAAAAGATGGCTTATTTTAACAAGCCATCAGATGGGATTATGGATGTTCTTCAGGCAAGGATTACCTTCTGGAAAACCCAAGCGCTAGCATGTGAACTGAGTGTTAGTTGGTCAGTCATGTCCAACTCTTTGTGACCCAATGGACTATAGCCCACCAGGCTCCTCTGTCCATGGAATTCTACAGGCAAGCATATTAGAGTGGGTTGTCAGTTCCTTCTCCAGGGATCGTCCTGACCCAGGGATAGAACCTGGGCCTCCCACATTACAGGCAGATTCTTTACTGTCTGAGCCACAGCAGAAGCCAAACTTTTAAATAACCCATGGGTATCTCAAAATCATTAGTGGGAAGCTGAAAGCATGCTGTCTTCCCAAGGGGACTCTCTCTGAGCTATTCCAGATGTCTGTTTGAAAAACTAGGATAAGCTTTGAAGTAAGTGTCGACCAAAAAAAAAAAAAAAAAAAAAGCACAACCTAATAGCTGAGAATTATGTTTTATTTGGTGGATTTTCTGAAGAATTCAAGCCATGGGTGCAGCCTTTTGGGTAGCTCTGAGAGACTGTTACAAAGAGGTAGGAGAAGAGTCAGGATGTAGAGGGATTTTTGCAATAAAGTCCAGGTAGTGGAAACATCAAAAAGTTATAAAGAAATGAAAGAAAACCAGATATGGTGAGTAAATGATGAGTTAATGAATTGAGTACTTTTCTTTTCTGTGTATGGGAAGATGCAAGAGCAAAAAGGTGGGCTCATTGATATAATTTCTTTGATATGCACCTTAGCTGTCTAGAGCCAGAATCCTGTTTTCTCCATCCTGAATACCCCCAGGGCTCATCATGCAGTGGCTCTTTGGCTGCAGCATCCTTTGTTTACTGACATTGCAAGCAATGTTTTTAACTCACATGAGTTATCCCATTTTAAAAGGTAAGTTAGAAAGTCGTTCCTGAATATTTCTGATATGAAAAATAGGAAGAAATTTATGCCAGATAAAACACCTAAATGTAAAGACCTCATTCAGTTCTTTCATTTATCATTTACACTTTGGACATTGATAAAGAGAAGTTATGATATTTAAGAAATTATCAGTTTGGGGTCTTCAGTGTTATATTTTCTGCCTATCTCATAGGCTTTAGGATAAGTGCTTTAAAATTCTTCAGTTCTATTTCTTGTCAAATATTTTCCTAGTTGAGTGGGTTGACGTGTGACTCATTCCTTGTCAACTGTGGAAAAGAGACAATCCTCCTCCTAATTATTGCTGCACCAGGTGTAGCTGAGGAAACCCGTAGAGAAACGGAAAGACACATATTTACATGGGCCATTGGAGACATGCTGGATCAAATGCAAATCAAATTGGGCATTGTGACATCTTAGAGAGAGCGTAAACTCGGGTTCTATCGAGATGCCTGTGCACTCCCTCCTGTTACTGATGTCTGAGGGTGCATTGCATTATAGAGTGGACACAAAATGCTGGCTCAGGGCCAAATCGAGCCCAAAGACAGAGGCTTCTGGAGGTCTCACCAAGACTGGTGTCAACTTTAAAAAAAAATGCACAACATGAGAGTTGCAAGTTAAATTTTATTTGGGGCAAAATGAGGACTGCAGCCCAGGAGATAGCACCTCAGACAGCTCTGAGAAGTGTTTCCAAAGGGAGGGGGGAGGTCAGAATATACATGGTTTTAGTGAAGAGGAAGTACATGAAATCAACCACTATTTTTTGCAGAAGGTTTTCTGCTAGTCACAGGGAGCAGCTGTCACTGTGAAGGATTTTAGTGCTTTTCTAGATGTGAGGAGATACAATAAATGGTCTTATAAAATCAGCTCCTGAAAACATCTAACTATCTAAAGACCTGTTCTGCCCATTTTCTAGACCACATGCATGCACGCTAAGTCAGTTCAGTCGCGTCCGACTCTTTGCGACCCCATGAGCTGTAGCCCACCATGGGATTCTCCAGACAAGAATACTGGAGTGGGTTGTCATGCCTTCCTCCAGGGGATCTTCCTGACTCAGTGATCAAATACACAATTCTCATGTCTCCTGTATTGGCAGATGGGTTCTTTACCACTTTGCCACCTGGGAAGCTGCTTTCCAGAGCACAGAATGCTTCATTTCTGCTCTCCACCCTGAACTCCATTCAGTAGTATGTTGAAAATAAGCAGATTCAGCAGCACATGATATAATCCTTGTAGAGGTAGATGGCAAGTGCCAATCTGTAGTTGACACTGGATATAAGTCATCAATGCTACTCTTACAACAAACCCTGCTAAGAAATCTCTCTTGAGGCCCTGGTTTCACAGCAGCACCATGCATCAGTGATCTTCCTGCCCTGACAGGATGTGGGCCTTGTAGATGATTTAGCAAGGGCTCATGCCAAGTTCAGTTCTTCTGGACTGAAACGTCATACAATATTCACTCCCTTTGTAATTTGCACAATGTTATCTTCCAGCCTTCATGAAGATCTGCCACCTGAGCCTACCTGAGCTGCTTCATGGGTCTCCCTCCTCTAGTCTTGCCCCTGCTCTCCATCTCATTCTTACTGCTACCACGTGTATAATTCTAAAGATGTCTGGTTCTCCTGGGAACTTCCCATAACGTCTCATTGCCTACAAAGTGAAGACCAAATTTCCCAGCAAGGCCTCAAGGCTCTGAGTTTCCACACAAGGCTACATTCAGGAGAGAAGGAAATGGCAACCCACTCCAGTGTTCTTGCCTGGAAAATCCCATGGACAGAGGAGCCCGATGGGCTACAATCCACGGGGTTGAAAAGAGCTGGATATGATACACACACCACTTTCAGGACATCTGCTTCTGCCTGCTCCCTAAAAATATCCTTGTCCTCCATCTCTCTGTACCTACAAACTTGGTTTCATCAGGTGGAAGGACTACAGCCAGAGCAGCTCCATGGTCTCCATCTGCAAAAGAGCCCACATTTGGTTTAATGCTCCGTTGCTAGTTTGAAATGCTTGACATTTTTCAAAAAAGAGTCTTGCATTTTTGTCATGCATTAAAACAGCAGTCCTCCTAACTCAGCCCCTCATCCCATATGCCTAAAGTTTAGTTCAACACCCTTTGTGAATTTCCTCTTCTCTACCCAGATGCTCATGAAACCTTTTCCATGTACAGACACACCTTGTAGTAGGGTGTCTTGCTCCTGAATAGTTTATCACTGGCCTTCAAAAATGGTATGTTGGACTTCCCTGGTAGCACAGTGGATGAGAATCCACCCACCAATGCAGGGGACACAGATTCGATCCCAGGTCCAGGAAGATTCCACATACTGAGGAGCAACTAAGCCCATGCCTCACAACTACTGAACTGGAGTGCCTAGAACCCATGATCCACAACAAGAGAAGTCAGAGCAGTAAGTCTTTGTCCCGCAACAAAGAGCAGTCCCCACTTGCTGCAACTAGTGAAAGCCCATGTACAGCAACAAAGATGCAACACAACCAGAAATAAATAAATAAATACATAAATGTTTTAAAAGGCAAAAAACAACCAAAGTATGTATTAATCGAACAAATGAGTAATTTTTGCCCTGCTTAGCTGAAGAGGGAACAAATATCTCTAAAAATACTTAAAAGATATTAAAATATTGAATCAGAGATAACCAAACAATTTCTCTCAATGGAATGTTTGGATAAATATAGAATATAAGCATAAATATCAAACAGTTCTTATAAGGCATAGATTTTGACTAAATATCAAAGAAACATGGAAATTGAAAAAGTGATTAGGTCCATTACTCAGGAAACTAAGATTTTTTTTTTAATCACTTATTTGAAACTTTGTTTTCCCTCTAGCTTCAGTTCAGTTCAGTCACTCAGTCGTGTCCGACTCTTTGTGACCACATGAATCGCAGCATGCCAGGCCTCCCTGTCCATCACCAACTCCCGGAGTTCACTCAGATTCACATCCATCGAGTCCGTGATGCCATCCAGCCATCTCATCCTCGGACGTCCCCTTCTCCTCCTGCCCCCAATCCCTCCCAGCATCAGAGTCTTTTCCAATGAGTTAACTCTTCACATGAGATGGCCAAAGTACTGGAGTTTCAGCTTTAGCATCATTCCTTCCAAAGAACCCTCTAGCTTAAATAAAGGTAATTCACACTGATTTCCCCAGGTTTCAAGTAAGCCCTCTTTAAACTCATTTATAGCCCAGAATCTTTAAGGCTTCCCCCCCCTACCCCCCTGGCTGTAAAACCTGGGAATCTTAGTTCCCTGTCCAGGGATTGAATCTGTGCCCCTTGGGCGAGGGGCCATGGAGTCTTAACCACTGGACCATCAAGGGAGTCCCATGGACATCACCTCAAAAGTGATTCTGAGAGTCTAGCTTTTTTCAGCTGCTCCAGTGTCCTCATGGTTCATTCTGGACCACTTTTTCTGCTTAGGTGAGGGTTAGGATAATGGAAGTAGTGTCTGGCTTTCCTGGGCAGTGAAAGTAGAAGGGACAAGAATTGATGACATGGTGGATAACATGTCTAGGCAACGTGTTTTGTTTAGCTGGACAGTATTAAAAATCATGTGATTTTGAAGAAAACCAAGATGCTAAATTTCTTAAAAAGAGTGTCTGGTCTGGTAGCATATCTAGGTCTGGAGAAGGGTAGTCTTGGGAAAGGCATGCGTTTAATGGTTTGTGGAGCCTCACGAGGAGCTTCCTAGGTGGTTCAGCTGGTAAAGAATCCCCCTACAATGCAGAAGACCCCAGTTCGATGCCTGGGTCGAGAAGATCCCCTGGAGAAGGGATAAGCTACCCACTCCAGTATTTTTGGGCTTCCCCAGTAGCTCAGATGGTAAAGAATCCACCTGCAATGTGGGAGACCTGGGTTCAATCCCTGGGTTGGGAAGATCCCCTGGAGGAGAGCATGGTAACCCACTCCAGCATTCTTGCCTAGAGAATCTCCATGGACAGAAGAGTCTGGCAGGCTATGCAGTCCATGGGGTGGCAAAGAGTCGGGCATGACTGAGGGACAAAGCACAGCACAGTACAGAGCCTCATGGACCCTCCTTGTCTCATGCCAGTTACCACTGAGGGTCACCTTTGCACTCCTCAGAAATATTTCTCTAAGCCAATATCTTTAAAGGACAGGAATTACAGAGATGAAAGTGCTGTGACTCCAGATTTAAATGCCAAAAATATTCTAGCAAGTGAAATATGTGCCACTACCAACTCTGAGATGCTGGTTTTCCTGCTAGCTAACAACTAGGTCTGTTTGAGCAGCAATTTGTTTTGGTACAAATTCTTAAAGCAAAGCAAATGAAACAAATCACTTTTCTCCTTTCCCTTAGCATGCTAAGTTCCCTTAGCATCCCTTAGAATAAGAAATCATAATCCCATGATGTTTTGAAACAGGTATAAAGTCATTCTCCTGAAAAGGTCATTAAATTAGCTAGTGGTAGAGAATGTGGTGAATTTACTTTGTTCCTCCATTAGTGATTGTTATACAAGGACAATTTAAAAATGCAGAATAACTTATTAAAAATACTGGAAATTTTTTTGTGGGGGAAGGAGCCAGAAAACAATTAACTAAAATATGAAAATATAATTAATCCTATCTTCATCTATGGAATATTTTAGATATAGTATTAAATATAATGGAGCATCTTCTTTTCTTTCGTCTTCACACTGACTTCTCAAATCCTTGGGCTTTACTGAAAATACATAATTTCAGTGAAAGGTAGACTTGGGCTCTCCTTTTAAATTGTTAGTCATTAGAAAGGAAGTTGCAGTGGAATAATCAAAGATAAATAACCAAAAAAATGAGAATTTCATTGTCAAATGGACTGCATGTGTCCAGCTGTGGTGTGGCATGAAGAAGAGCTCTGAGATTTGAGTGAAGATGGAAATTTTTTTCCTGATTTGATCACCAGTCAGCAGAGTGGAATTAGGAAAGTTGCTCATCCATTTCTGACACATGTTTTCCATCTAAAAATGAGACAATAGAATAAANGTGGTGTGGCATGAAGAAGAGCTCTGAGATTTGAGTGAAGATGGAAATTTTTTTCCTGATTTGATCACCAGTCAGCAGAGTGGAATTAGGAAAGTTGCTCATCCATTTCTGACACATGTTTTCCATCTAAAAATGAGACAATAGAATAAACTCGATGAGGTCACTGAGGAAATTAAATGAGACAATAAATGTGAAAACACTTTGTAAAATTTAAAGTCTTACAGAAATGGAAGTATACCAGAATATGTGTAGAATAATCTATCTGTAAAATGGAGTTTCTCAAAACTCATCACACCAGGACTTTGTGCAGATCTTGGTACCCACATCAGCCGTCTTTGCCAAGCCTGTGTGATTAGAATGACCTTTATATAATGAAAAAGCCTGCCTTCATCACCCTTACTGACAGTAAGAACTATGAACTTTAAGAATGAATTAGTCTCAATTTGGTCCAGTATGATTGATTTAATTCATAACTTAAGTAAACCCTCTGAGAGATGGTATTGAGCCAAGCACAATGATAAGCACACACAAAGTATTCAATTACCTACAATTGGTTGATTGCTTATGGGAATAGGACTGCATAAAAAAGGTTGCCTTCAACTGACCTACTGAGGTAGCCTTATTTCTTTCTTTTCATGATGAAAAAATCAACCTCCATCTACCATCATCTGCCTTTGTAGGGAAAGGTCATGCGATTTGAAAGCATGAAGACTTGTAAAGGCGGTGGTCAGAGCCTAGCTCTCCAGCAAGAATCTGGTGCTTTTGTTGAAGGAGAAATTCTGAGATGGACCTTGTTCTTGGGAAGAGTGGACTGTCCTGTAGGCTAGAGTGGTTGACGTCTAGATGGACCAATGATGCAGTGCCCTGCCAGGGATGCTCACCTGAGATCATAGGTTAATGGGCACTGGTCAAAGACACTCTCCAATTACTGACATGTCATGCTTAACCCAATATGATTTTCTTACCCTCTTCTGGCAATTCCAGAAGATTCCCTGATTCGTCTGCCTGCAATGCAGGAGACCCAGGTTCAATCCCTGAGTCAGGAAGATCCCCTGGAGAAGGAAACAGCAACCCACTCCAGTACTCTTGCCTAGAAAATTCCATGGATGGAGGAGCCTGGTGGACTACATTCCATGGGGTCACAAAGAGCTGGACATGACTGAGTAACTTCACTTTTTTTCTGGCAATCCCAAGGCATCCTTAGAAATGGGGGACATCTTTTTGACACTTTCTTTGTCCCAGAGAATCCTTGGCAAGGGATAGTAGATGATCCCTTTCTTCTTGAAAATATTGGGGATTCTGTATCAGCCAAGATGTCATTACCCAATCACTAACCCTAGAATGATTTTAAAGTACTAATATATGAATCATGTGCCCTTCCTTGCCACTCAGATGGGTTCAGAGAGAAGAGGCATTTTCCCTAAAAAAAAAAAAAAAAAAAATCAGGCAATGGTAGCCACAAAAATCAGGAGCGGTTGCTCTTTATCTGGATTAGTGATTTTCCACAAGAGTGCTGTTAAGACTCTCCCACCAACATGTCAGTGACACTCTTAAATTTTGCCCACTGCTGGAAGATTTAAATGTTTGAATGCCATATTCTACCCTAAAAACATCTCAAAGAGGTTGTTTGCAGGGTATGTGTAACACTAAGACCTAAGGAAAGGGGTTTTTCCACTAGATGCTGAAGTTATTTCCAGCAATAAGAGTAAAAGGAAAATGGAAGAAGGTAGGTAAGCAGTTTCCATGGAAATTTTAATAGGAAATCACAGATAGATAGAGTAATAAGGTAGATTACAAATGCTGACCACTATTTATTTTAATAAACACCAAAGTCAAACTCTTTTGACCTGTCTTGAAATTTCCTTCCAATGTGTAGCTTTTATTCTTCCCTATTCATCCATCTAGAGTGACTAGTGATTAAACTCCTTAAGATGAAAAACTTTGGTTGGCCTCTTTGACAAACCAGATAGGAAAAAAGAAGATAGAAAGTCAGAGCTCTAGTCTGACTTTAACTTTTTAGAGAAAAGATTATCAGGGCAATATGGAAAGTGACAGCTGGGAAGAGATGGCAGGTCAAAAGAGGGATTCTCAGTAAGTCTTGAAAAAGAAGACTAATGAACTGGAGATGGAGGGGTGGCTGAGGTCCCTGCCTGTTACTGCTACTGCGGCTAAGTCACTTCAGTTGTGTCCGACTCTGTGACACCCCATAGATGGCAGCCCACCAGGCTCTCCTGTCCCTGGGATTCTCCAGGCAAGAACACTGGAGTGGGNCACTCCAGTGTTCTTGCCTGGAGAATCCCAGGGACTGGGGAGCCTGGTGGGCTGCCATCTATGGGGTCACGCAGAGTTGGACACGACTGAAGCGACTTAGCAGCAGGCATCCTGATAATGGGCGTCTACTGGAAAGGTGTCTGCTCGGAAGGGGTAACTGGCACTCAGCCTCAGGACCTGACCTGTAAGTGAAGCAGAAATTGTAAATGATGTCTAAAGACTGTGAACAACTTTCCGCTCCCACTGTCCTCCCAGACACCAGCCTCCTCCCTCCCTCCCTCTCCCACCAGCCCACAAGGGTCATCCCTTGGCAGCTGAGACAGACAGACAGAAGGGGCCAGGCACCACATTCATGCTGCCCACTTTCAGAGCTCAAACCCTGAGGAAAGCTCTGAGGAGATAAGCATTTCAGAGCAATATGGTTGCAGCCTAGTTTATAGCCTAGTTTCTGGTGTGTTTGTTTTATATGAATTATTGCTCTGATGGCCTGTTCACTCCCAGGGAAGAGATAAAAATCTGGTTTTTGCCCAAAGGGGAGGAGCAGATGCCCAAGCACAGTGTCCTCACAAGGGCCATGTCCAGGCTGAGGACAGCAGGCAGCCCTGCCCAGCACCTCCAGCCAGCCGCCTCCTCGAGGGGTTCATCATGTGCCTCTCAGAGTTTGCTGAAAGCCAGTGAGAGTCCTAAAACAAGATGGGATCAAGCCACAGAAAGCAGAGCCCAACCCAGTGATAATGACGGGGAGAAAAATGGCCTCTAAAGGGGAAAAGGGGGCAAAGTGGTGAAATACTGTATAATTTAAATACATCTTGGGAGACTCTCCCCAAAACTGACTAGGCCAAGATACCTCACTGGTTACATTTTTTCTTAAAAGCCAAAAAAAATTCCCTGGAGAAAGGAAGCAGCTCTGGTTATGACCGTTCTTTCTTTCAGCTTTATCCCTTAAGCAGTAGCCCCTAAGCAGCAGGCTTGACACCAACTCCCTACCCAGCTAACGGGGACATATGACAATGTCTGGAGACAGTTTTAATTGCCACATCCTGGGAATGTTACCAGCATCCAGTGAGGGAGAGATGAGGAATGTTGTCAAACATCCTACAACACGCACCACAGCACCCCCACATCCAACAAAGAATTATCCCATAATGTCAGAGAGCCGCTGCTGAGAAACCCTGCCTTCAGAGGATGCTCCTGGTCTCTCACCAACTCACATGCCACTAAACCCAACAGTGTACATGAGGAATTCATAACGAGAGAGAGCTCGATGGTGACCGAGAGTACACAGCAAATCCTGGGCCATCAAACACTTTGAACAGGACCAGCGGGCAGCCCTGGTGAGTCCCTGCTCTCATCCATAAGCATCATCTTCTGAACTCCATTAAGCAGACAGCCTCTCACAGTGTTACAGTAAAGTGACTGGTGAAAAGAGTCCCACGAAACCTCCGGCCTCCAAGAGTTTACAGAGTGAGCTGGAGAGTAAAAACTAGACATAAAACAGTAAGATGAACAAATAAAGAAAGAGAAAAATCGGGTCATGCCAACTGTGCAGGCTAGGAGCCGAGTATATTCTAAGAATGGTGAGGGAGGGTAGAGCTAGTTGAGTGAGCAAGTGGGCACTGAAGGAATGAAAGAGAAGGCCTTTGGGGAGCGTCCATCAGCACCTCCATTTATCTACACTTTCACAAAAGCATGCACTGCATGCTTCCAGACAGGCAAAGACAGAAGGCACAGTCCCTGTGCCCCTAAGATTCATACACAAATACGCAAAATTTTAAAATGTCACTTTGAGAGGTACAGCCCCAGATGGTATAGTGTTTGGAGAAGGGGGTGATGCCTGCATGTGGTAGAACTTGCATTTGGCCTGGGCCCAGAGTCTGGGTGCCTCTGGGGGAAGCTGAATTTGTCTGTGAGCCCCAGACCAGGGACACAGGCTGAGGATTAGTTATCAGGCTGACAAGAATTTCTGTAAAGAATTACTGACTTAAAGTAATTGTTCTGGCTTGTCTTTTGGTCACTCAACAAGACTCTGTGCTTCAGTTTCTCTCTCCTTCCCATTTCCAAGCAATTAAGACCATCATGTTTTCTTGTGTTCATTCTCAGTCATGTCTGACTCTTTGCTGCCCCATGAACTGTAGCCTGCCAGGCTCCTCTGTCCATGGGATTTTCCAGACAAAAATACAGGAGTGAGTAGCCATTCCCTTCTCCAAGGTATCTTCCCGATTCTTTTACCACTGAGCCAGCTGGGAAGCCTTGGTTAAGGCCACAACTGCTCTTATTAGGAAACAACGCTGTGACGTCCCATGGAGCCTAGCGGCAAGAACCATCGACATCGGTGAGGTTCAAGGGAGATGTTAGCAGCTCTGACTCACAGGCCATCTCGTGTGGTTTATTTGCCTGCAATCTCATTCAGTCACAGTAGCTCAGAAAACTGCCCAGGCGAAAAGTCACATGTTTTGAAGATGTACTGATATTTCAGTGGCCTAAACATTTTCCAGGACCAAATCTTTACCAGAGCTGCAAACAAGCGGGCAGATGGACTGCCCTGGGAGCTTTCTCGTCTACAGTGAACCCACAGAAAGGTCAGCAGCCGGACACAGAAAGAGGAGAAGGGTCCTGAATAAACACAGACAGTTTAATCAACCATGAAGAAATCCAAGAGTTGACTGAAAGTGCTTTGTCAGGAAGAGAAGAGAGGCCCCTGCCCTCAGAGAAAGGCGAGGAAGGTTGGAGGTCACTTAGCAGCAGAGATGGCCACGGACCACAGGGGCTACCACAGAGGCAGGGAGGGCCTCTCACTGGTGGGGATGTCAGGGAGGAGAGGGGAGAGGCGGAAACCAGCATTTGGGTATTCTCCAAAGAATCAGACAAATAAATGTTCCCTTGAGAGAAAAATGAAAATTTAACTCAGTAAGAAAGGAAGAGACTGTTCTTAAAACCACCATAATTACGTAAGAGTTGGTTACTCCTTCAAGCTTATGTCCATCAAGTCTGTCATTTCTGATTCCAGACTCCTCAGGGAATTTAAAACACTGGTTTATTCGAATTGCATTGATGTCCTTTACTTGCATCTAAAAAAAAAATCAAGGTCAAGCTAGGTTGATGTGAGAAAGAGAATCTAGATGAATGAGGGCTGACACCCCGTCTCTGGCCCTGTAATTATTTCCCTTTGTAAACCTGAATACCCAATCAGATGGATGTCTGATTTTTGTTGTATTTATGGAATGCCTTTAAACAATGGAATCTGGAACCTCCAGCAACATCTGTGTCCAAATATATCCAGGCCTGTTTGTTTATGTTTTTAATTGAAAGTCAATTTTAGACCAACTACTCTATGGTATCATTGAAAATGCATATTTTTAGAAAATTCTTGAGAATTTTGCAAACCATTAAAGTAACTTGACATCATACTTTATATTTCTCAGCTGTGATTGCTGTTGGAATGAAATCAAGGGTAGCATTCAAAGATGTCTGCAGCCTGAAAAGGTTTGCATAAGAATTCTGATTCCGCTAGAAAACGGTTTCTTTTAGGATGACTACCATTTTCCAATGGCTCGTGTAATATGGTTGGTTTGTTTTCATTCCAATTAAAGATGCAATTCATGAAAGAGTCTTTAACTTCATTAAAGCAAAGTTTTCTGTTAATGTTATCAAGCATTGATGGGGTTCTAATCGGACATTCTCAGCAGGCAGGAAAACAGCTTTCAAACGCTCTGATTTTGTGCATTGAAGCAATGCTCGTTTCTACACAAGGACTTTCATTTCTGTGATCTGGCCTGGTAAAATGTTTGTTTCTTTATGTTCAATCTAGTTTATTTGAGTCACATGTCTATGGGCTGAATAATATGTATAGAAGGATAATATGTACAAGAGGGTAGTTGTATTTTTTATATTCAATCTTCAAGGATTAGGAAAATTGTAAACCAATTAAGAACTTCCATTAGCAGCAGTTTCTTAGCAGGAAATTACTTTTCATGGCATGTGGGAATTATCAAGAACATAATTTTCCCTTGAGATGGTATGTTGGTACACAAGAGGAGTGTTGGACAGGATATCCAGAGAAAGTGATAACTTGCACATGAGGAAATGAGTCGCTATCTTCAAGGCTAGATGACAGGGGACCAGGGCATATTTTCCTCTTTTATCTTTTCATTTTTAAGAGTCCTGGAATTCAGGTACATCTTGATTGTTCAGGATAATAAAGAATAGGTGAGGCAGGGATAGAAAAACCAAAAATGGTGAGTAAAGTTAGAAAACTAGGGATTCGTTTTTTTCCTGTTTGTCTCCCTTTACACCGAGCTGTGTACTTTGGTTACCATGGCCTCGTGGTAACTCATGTCGCAGGTCATACCATATAAAATCACAGAGACAACGACAGGCAGGAAGAGAGGCCGGGCCGTGTTGTGTGAGTAATACACACAGTCCACAGTGTTGTTGGATGTGAGCCTGGGTGCACCGCGGCCTGATGAGCCCAACCCGAGAGCCTACAGACGGCCGTCTCACCTTTTCTCTTGCCTCCGCCTGCCCCCTAGTGGACGATTGTGGGAAAGCGTGGGAGTCCGCCTGAGGGTCTTTGTGGGGGCCGAGGAACGGCTCCCTGAGAGCTGGCCTCCCCCAGCCGTGCTCGGATGCTATGACGTGTCCCTAGGACGATCACCGTCATTTCCTATGTCATTTCCCCCATTTCCCTCTACCTCTGCCCACTTTGATACCCAGCTGGCCAGCACCTTCCCTTGTGCAATCCCCACATGAGACATGCTTTCTATANCCTACCAGGCTCCTCCATCCATGGGATTTTCCAGGCAAGAATACTGGAGAGGGGTGCCATTGCCTTCTCCACTGCCTGTTACTAAGAGTGAAATAATTTGTTGTCCATAGTTATGCAAATTCTATAGCCTTTTAAAACAATGATAATGATATTCTTTCTTAAGATAGCCTATTTATGTATGGTTTCCATAATTTTATCTGAAGTGATAACTAAAACATCTTTAAAAACTGCTTTTTTTATTGTCATTTAACAGACCTTCTAAGTAAATACTTTTTCTAAGCAAATGCAATTTCAAGGAATTTTTCTAAGCAAATGCAATTTCAAGGAATATTGACCAACCAGGTCAATATCCCACAGGGTCTCCATGTAGCATTTTTTAAACCACCAATTTTTTGAGGATTCAAGAGTTCTCATTTTTTAATTAAAATAAAATGCTATTCCAAGGTTCAGTGGCTGACACAGATGATCTCTTCTATTCCTTTCAGCTCTAAATGTCTATAACTCTTTATTTCGTCCTAGAAAATTGGCAACCTTAGCATTTGAAATCTGGATATATAAACTTGCTTCTTTTCAGAATTTTTATAATAAAATTTAGCAGCTTAATTTTTAAATGTACAATTCAGTAGTATCAACTGCATTCACAGCATTTTACAACCACCACCACTGTCACTACCAGAATTTTTCATCCTCCCAAGAAGCTCTGCAATCATTAATTAACAACTCCCTATTTCCCACTCCTCATAACCTCTTTTAATCTCTATTCTACTTTTTATCTCTATGAATGTGCCTATTCTAGGTTCCTCATAGAGATAGAATCATACAATTTTTCCTTTTGTGTCTAGTTTATTCCACATAGCAGAATGTTTCTAAGGCTCATTCATGTTGTAGCATGCTTCAGAATTTCATTTCTTTTTAAGACTGAATATATTCTATTGTATGTGTATACCACATTTGCTTACTCATTCATCTGTTGATGAACATTGAGTTATTTCCACTCTTTGGCTGTTGTGAATAATGTTGCTCAGAACATTGGTATACAAGTATCTGCTTGAGTCCTTGGTTTCAGTTATTCTGGATATATAACCATAAATGAAATTGTTGGGTTTGTAAAATGAAATATCTCCTGTTATATCAATAAACAAGAAATGTCGCAACCATCAACAATTTCAGGCCTCCAAATGTGAAAGAAGCCTCCCAAAAGAGAACACAATGCCTGTGATCCAGAAGATACCACCACCACCCTCCACGGTGATTGCTGAGGAACTAGGGTTGAGATGCAAGAAGCAGCCATCTGCCACATCTGGCATTCACTAAGGTAAACCAGGGAACAGGATTTGGTCCTAGAGAACTAAGGTATGCAAGGAATGCAATTGGTTAGTCCAAAGTCTTGCATCTTCCCATACATAGGACCTAAATTCCTTAACTTGATATCTGGTTTTCTTTACCTCATAGTAATCTTTGATGTTCAGACTGCTTGCTTCCTTTTTTACAAACTTGTATGTAGCCTGAGTCCACCTCTCTCCTTTTTGAAGCAGTTTTCTCAGAGCTACTGAGATGTTGACTCCCAGACTCTGTGTCCTAAACACTCCTACCAAGTAAAACAACACTCTGTTTACAGGTTGTGACTAATATTTTATTTTAGTTGTTAGGTTATATGGCAATCCTATGTTTAAACTTTTTGAGAAACCATCAAACTGTATTCCACAGGGGCTGTGTCATTCTACATTCCTATCAACAATGCATGAGTGTTCTAATTTTTGCACATTCTTAACAATACTTCCTAGTTTTTTGTTTGTTTGTTTGCCTGCTTGTCTGTTTTTGATAATAGCCACCCTAATAGCCATCCGAAGTGTGAAGTGACATTTCATTGTGGTTTTGATTTACATCCTAATGACTAGTGAATCTGAACATCTTTTCATGTACTATTGGCCTTTTGTTTATCTTCTTTGGAGGAACACCTATCTTTCAAATGGGTTAATTGTTTGGTTTTGTTGTTGTTGTTGTTGTTATTGAGATGTAGGAGTTCTTTATATATTATGGATATTAACTTACTATATATATGATTTGCAAGTATTTTCTTAAACTCTGTATGATGTGTTTTACATTCTTAATAGTGTCCTCTGATTTACACATTTGTCTGCCAAGAGTTTTAGAGTTTAATCTCTTACATTTAGATGTAAATATAAGATTTGATCTATTTGAATTAATTTTTATATACAGTATAAGGTAAAGGTTCAACTTTATTTATTAGCATATGAGTATACAATTTTCACAGCATCAGAGAACAGTCTTTTCCACCAAACAGTATCATTGGTGGAAAAATTTGTTCTTTCCCCATTAAACTCATGTGGAATTCATCAGAACAATCTTGGAAAGGAAGAACAAATTTGGAAAGGAAGAACAAAGTTTCCTGACTTCAAAACTTAATATAAAGCTACCATAATCAAAACAGTGTGGCCCTGAATAAAAACAGATATATAGTCCTTTGAAATAGAATAGAAATAAATCCTCAAATTATTTTCAGTAAGAATTCCAGTTGTTTTTATGTCAAGATTCATTTATATAACCATTGTGATTCTGACAGAGCTTGAAATTTTCCTGCAGACAATCTTGGGATAGTTGAGCTCCATCTCTTCTGAAACCTACAACTTCCCAACAGGTACTCTACACTCATGCCCTTAGAGTGGGCTGCTCCTCACCAGTATAAAAGACAGTAGCAACAGTCAAGGCAGATGATAGGGGTACAAGTTTAGATCAGGGGTCAGAAAACTATGGCTCATGGGCCCAATGTGATACACAGCTTATTTGTAAAGAAAATGATATTGGAACACAGCCATCGTTACTTGTTTGTGCATTGTCTGTGGTTGCTTTTGTATTAAAAGGACAGAGTGGAGTCATCCTGACAGACCCTGTAAGGTCCATAAAGCTTAAATTATTCACTATTTGATCTTTACACAAAAGCTTTGCTGACCTCTGGTCTCTAGGTTGGGCTGGATGAAGCACAAGCTGGAATCAAGATTGCCAGAAGAAATATCAATAACCTCAGATAAGCAGATGACACCACCCCTATGGCAGAAAGTGAAGAGGAACTGAAAGGCCTCTTGATGAAAGTGAAAGAGGAGAGTAAAAAAGTTGGCTTAAAGCTCAACATTCAGAAAACTAAGATCATGGCATCTGGTCCCATCACTTCATGGCAAATAGATGGGGAAACAGTGGAAACAGTGACAGACTTTATTTTCCTAAGCTCCAAAATCACTGCAGATGGTGACTGCAGCCATAAAATTAAAAGATGTTTAGTCCTTGGAAGAAAAGTTAAGACCAACCTAGACAGAATATTAAAAAGCAGAGACATTACTTTGCCAACAAAGGTTCATCTAGTCAAAGCTATGGTTTTTTCAGTAGTCATGTATGCATGTGAGAGTTGGACTATAAAGAAAGCTGAGCACCAAAAAATGGATGCTTTTGAACTGTGGTGCTAGAGAAGACTCTTGAGAGTCCCTTGGACTGCAAGGAGATCAAACCAGTCCATCCTAAAGGAAATCAGTCCTGAATATTCATTGGAAGGGCTGGTGCTGAAGCTGAAACTCCAATACTTTGGATACTTGATGCAAAGAACTGACTCTTTTGAAAAGACCTTGATTCTGGGAAAGATTGAGGGTGGGAGGAGAAGGAAATGACAGAGGATGAGATGGTAGAATGGCATCACCGACTCAACGGTCATGAGTTTGGGTAAACTCTGGGAGTTGGTAACGGACAGGGAGGCCTCGTGTGCTGCAGTCCATGGCATCGCAAAGAGTTGGACACAACTGAGCGACTGAACTGAACTGAACTAGTCTCTAGGTAGAGATAGGAAAGTGGGAGCTCTTAGGAATATTTTTTTTCAAATATTAAGAATGTAAACATTCATAAAAAGATTGCATACTTAGTATCTTTTGTGTTTTTTTTCACCTTGATTCTCATGATATTAATATTTGAACATGGCTAAGATTAATCTGCAAAGCCAATATTCTTTTCATTAATATACACTTCAAATGATACTTGAGAGTCCATTTGAAGTGGAATATAAAGCAATCTAATTTTGCTCAGAAATCCACTCTAAACTTTTTTTGCTTAACTACATTTTATTTTTCTTAAGTTCTCATATCAAATAGACATCTAAATTGTACCTTCACTTGTATGGTTCTGCTTCAAAGAGTATAATAAATAGATTCAAAGAATAAAATTGGAGATTTCATATGCACAAGGAACTCCTGAGTATTACATTAGTGGAATATGCTTATGACTATTTTAATTTGTCTTTCATTACTCACTAGAGATTCATATTCCTGGAAGATGAGTCTGAAATTCAGTTGATCTTAAGAGTCTAGTACTCTCTAAGGGGGAGATTTTTTAAAAACAAAAGGAAAAAAGCACAGAAGTGCATTTCTTTTTTCAACCCAACAATTTTTCTTGAAGGAAAAACTGGTAACATTTCCAGGTGGCCTAAAATTCTGATTAGTAAAGACATCTGGAAAGGAATTCTGTTCAATTAATAATAAACAGACAAAAACAGGTACCCCAGTAGCTTCAGCCCATTTCAATGGCTTTTCCTAGAAAATGCTCGGCTGTACTTGGCAGAGATTTTTAAATTCAAACATGTGTCCTCCTGGAGCTACAAGCTCACTGTGCTTTAATTCCAGACCATGTTTCCAGACCTAAACTATCACTTTGAAAGTGAAAATGAAGTCGCTCAGTTGTATGCGACTCTTAGCGACCCCATGGACTGTAGCCTACCAGGCTTCTCCCTCTATGAGATTCTCCAGACAAAAGTACTGGAGTGGGTTGCCATTTCCTTCTCCAGGGGATCTTTCCAACCCAGGGATCAAACCCGGGTCTCCTGCATTCCAGGCAGACGCTTTAACCTCTGAGCCAAACTATCACTTTAAGTCATTTATTATAAATGAAGAAAGAGAACTTAACTTTTTGCAGTTGATATATTGAATGACAGTGTCTGCTACAAAAGAATTTTCTGTGCCATTGTCAGAAACCATATATGGAGCCACAGATACCTCAGATCTAAGTCAGTGGGCATTTCCTGCTTCCTTACCAAAAAGGCCATCCAGGATTTTTCTTTGTTTGTTTGTAATATGCATACTCCTTTTTGTCTTTTTTTCATTCACCTAACAGTTATTTTGAGATTTCACATGCATCATTATTAGTTCATTTTTATTGCCATACAGTATTCCATGGTATGACTATACCACAATTTCTTTATTTATTCATATGTTGGTGGGCATTTGGTTGTTTCCAGTTTTAGGCCATTACAAATAAACCTGTTATGAACATTTGTGTATAAATCCTTGTATGAACTTAAGGCTGTTTTTTTTTTTTTTCACTTGAGTACATATCTAAGAGGAAATGGTATCATCATATGATAGGGGAAAACATGTTAAATATTAATATACAATTTTCTAAAGTGATTATACCATTTAATATTTCTACCAGCAGCTTCTGAGAATTCTACTTGTTTCACATCAATGCCAAAACTTGATCTAGTCCATNGAAAGGGTATCATCATATGATAGGGGAAAACATGTTAAATATTAATATACAAATTTCTAAAGTGATTATACCATTTACTATTTCTACCAGCAGCTTCTGAGAATTCTACTTGTTTCACATCAATGCCAAAACTTGATCTAGTCCATCTTTTTAACTTTAGGCATTCTTACGAGTAGAGTGATATGGGCACTGTAGTTTCAACTTATGTTTATTTAATTATGAATAATGTGGGACATTTTTCAATATGTTTATAATTTTTTTATCTTCTTCAGTACAATGTCTTCTTAAACTTTTGCCTATTTTTAATTAAGTTGTTTTTAGGGCATGAGACCTTTTTCAGACATATTAATATGATTGCAAATATACTAACAGTGTCTACTCAAGAGCATGTTTTTAAGCTTGATAAAGTTCAGTATATTGAATTTTTATGTGGCTCACACTTTTTGGTTCATTTCATATCTAAGAAACCTTTGCCTAACTCAGAACCACAGGACTTCTAGGAGATGGATCCTTTTAAGCTTCTTATTTTGGTCTATGACCATTTTGAGCTATTTGTTTAATATGATTCAAAGCATAGATCAGAGTTTATTTTTTGTTTGTGGTTATCTAATCGTTCCAGCACAATTTTTTGANGACTTCTAGGAGATGGATCCTTTTAAGCTTCTTATTTTGGTCTATGACCATTTTGAGCTATTTGTTTAATATGATTCAAAGCATAGATCAGAGTTTATTTTTTGTTTGTGGTTATCTAATCGTTCCAGCACAATTTTTTGAAGAGACAGCTATTTTCCCACTGGATTGTTTTTGCACTTTTGTAAAAAATCATTTGTCTATGTGTGGCTCTATATGTGTGGGTCTATTATTGAACTCTATTCAGTTACATTGCTGTTTGTCATCTTGATGCCAATACCACACTCTCTTGATTACTAGAATTTTATAATTAATCTTAAAATCAGGAGTTTTTAGCCCTCTAACTTTGTCATTTTTCAGATTTTTTTTTTCGTTCTGGGTCCTATGTATTTCCATATGACTTTTAGAATCACTTTTTCACACACACACACACACACAAACAACAGAAACAGATTTACTGAAGTTTTTGATGGGGAGTGTGTTGAATTTGTAGATCAATTTGAGGAGAATGACAACTTTACAATATTAAACCTTTCAACTCATGAACAAGCTGTATTTCTCCATTTATCTAAATGTTCCTTACTAAAAGTGTTTCTTTTAGTAATGAATTTTCAGTTTTTCTTTTTTTTTTACTTTTCAATTTTTCATGTACAGAAGTGGTACATCTTGTGCCAGATTTGTCCCCAAATATTTTATATTGTTGATGTTACTATAAATAATTTTTAAAACTTCAATTTCTGAATGCTAGTTGCTTTTATATAGAAAGTGGTTAGTGTTGCTGTTTTGATATTTTTCTTGGTAGGAGCAAGTTGTAAATGTGCACCATGTGCAAATGTTCCATATTCTTTTATTTTTCAAAGAACTTTTAAAATGTAAAAATGGAAATCTCTCGTGGTCCAATGGTTAGGACTTGGCGCTTTCACTGCTGGGGCTGAGGTCTGAGCCCTCATCAGGGAGCTAAGATCCTATAAGCCCTGTGGCCTGGCCAATAAGTAAATAAAATGTAAAAACAAAGAAAATTATGAACATCTTTCATATAAATAGACCTTAAAATTAGTAAATATGAAGACTTTGTTGAGAACAGAAATGTAAAAATAATTCTTAGCTCACAAACTGTACAAAAACAGGTTGTAGGTCAGATTTGGCACATGGTCTGTGGTTTACTTACTGTCTAGGTAGAGAATAATGGATTTTTGTACACTGATCTAGTATTCTGCAAAGTTTCTAAACCTGCTTGTTCTTGAAGCTTTTTTCTTTGTGGTAGATACTGACGTGACTGTGTCATTGACTAAACTTCAGTCAGGCTACTCCAAGCCCTCTAGGATTTGATCTTGCCACCTGTTCTTGTCAATCCTGTAACATCCAATAGTAGCAAAAATCTTACTAAATCAGTTTATGGAAAATCTCTCAACCTCGTTATCTGATCATTCTAGATAGCTGATCAAATTATTTATGCCTATGTGATATCTTCTCATCCTGGCCTGCATTCAGCCAAACTTCCATGATATTAATTTAGCCAGAAACCTCCTTACCCTGATGTTTCCTCAGTAAATTTCTACCCACTGACCCTACCATGCTCCTCGGCTCTACATCTCCACTTGTCCTTGCTGATTCAGAATTAAGTCCAGTTCTATCCTTAGGCCTCTTTTCCCTGAGTTCCTGGATAAACTGGTTCCTGAGTAAAATCTTCTCTCATTGCTTAACTTCTGTCCAGCAATGGTTTTAACAGTACCATCAGATTTTCTACAGAGAAAATGATGTTGTCTGCAAACAAAGAAATTTTCTTTGTTTTTATTTCCAAACTGGCCACCTTCTATTTCTTTTTCTTGACTGATTGCACTGTATAGTGTTGAGTAGTAATGATGAAAATGGACATCCATATATTGTTCCTGGTCTTGAATATTAGAGGAAACACATTCATCCTTTTCCACTTAGTAAAAAAAAAAAAACACCTTATATTTTTATAGATGTTCTTATTCAGTTTGGAAAAGTACCTTCTAATTCCAAGTTTGCTAAAAATTTTCATCAGGAATGAGTGGTGATTTTTTTTCAAACATTTTTCTATTATTTCTTTTTTTAGTACAATAGTGAGTTACGTTAATTTTTAAATATGCAAACAAATGGTCCTTCCTGGTATAAACTCCACTTGGTTGTGAGGCATTCTCATTGTTTTATATTATTGCATTTGATATCTTAAAACTTTATTTATGTTNATCAGGAATGAGTAGTGATTTTTTTTCAAACATTTTTCTATTATTTCTTTTTTTAGTACAATAGTGAGTTACGTTAATTTTTAAATATGCAAACAAATGGTCCTTCCTGGTATAAACTCCACTTGGTTGTGAGGCATTCTCATTGTTTTATATTATTGCATTTGATATCTTAAAACTTTATTTATGTTTGAATATATATTCATTAGGGATATTGATATGTACTTTTGTTTATATTTTTTCTCTTCTCATAATATTTAAAATTTTTGAATTTTACGAGTCTGTGTAGATTTAGTATTATGTTTTCCTTAAATATTTGGTACAATTTACATGCTTTCTGGGCCTGGGGTTTTCTCTGTGGGAAGTTTCCAAATATAATAACTACAATATCTTTAGAGCTTCCCATTGGAGAAGGAAATGGGAACCCACTCCAGTATTCTTCCCTGGAGAATTCCAGGGATAGAGGAGCCTGGAAGGCTGCTGTCTATGGGGTCGCACAGAGTGGGACACAACTGAAGCGACCTNGGGAATGGCAAAAGATGCAAAGATTTATTTTCTGAAAACTTAAATGTCTCCTAAGCCACAAGAAACATGAATTACCAAATTTTGTACTTATTATTTATGAAATCTACAGAATAATGATACAGAATAGCTGCATATTATGCATTCCTTTTTTATTCTTCATGAAAATTCTGTCTTCTAGAATCTCTTTGATACTCAAGATGCCTGAGGACCCTTTCTATTGGGTGGAGAGAGAGTCATTTAATCTTGATACAAGAGACCCTTACTTTCCCAAAGATCAAAGTTTCCTTATTTTGCTGTGCAGGGTCCCCAGGTCAGCATTCCCACTGTGATTAATTTGACTGATTTTGGACACATGGACTTTGAAGCAAAAAAACCTGTCCTTCCACCTCTTATACTTTAGCCTTGAAGTTAGCATTGGAAAGACTCTTCCAATTTTTGCTTTGTGAGGGAGGGACAAGACTTGTAGAGTAAGGGGACAGCAAGGGGACTTTGAGAAGCCAGCCTGATGGAGAACTCCAGGGATAGGGAGCCCTCTGGTGCGGGTTGCTGGTTTTCCCAGTGTAAATCAGTACCCCGGCCACTTCAGTCCCAGTGTTAGGGCATACTTACTGAATCTTTTTCTTGTTAACATTAAGCCGCTAATAAAAGCTCATCAACTCCCTGAGAACTCTCCAGCTGCCCATCTGTTATACTGGCTTCTTTGCTACTTCTTCCCATTCCTGCCTTCGTGGGGGTCCCAGCTCAGGCCATCCTGCTGAACTGTCTCCGTGGTTTCCATTTCCAGAATCAGCTAGGCAGCATCTGGATTCTAGATAACAGACTCACCAAACAATAGCTAAACAGCCATAGCGTAGGTCTTTTCCCTCAATTGTCACAAAATCCATCTGCAACCTAAAGATTATTCTGTCTTTGTTGGCATACTCTCAAGAACTGTTTTGTATTCATAAACCTTTATTGGTTATTTTGTTCATTTTCAGTGTTGGTAAATATTTTCCAAGTGAGACAGCAAACAAGTTTAAGTCAAGGGCTAGAATTTGTGCAGAGAAAACATACTTTGTCATTAATTTTTGAAATATGTTTGTTAATATCACAGTAGGATTGTGGTTTGCCAAAAGGAAGTGAGTTTTAATCACAGTATCTTTATTTGCCACCCTTGCATCATTTGCCCCAAATTTTATCACCATCTGTGAGGTGACTGCTCAGATTTAGATACCAAGCATATTTTCTTCAATAGTTAAAATACATAAATGTGAACATTTTATGTTTGTGTGAATGTTTCATGTTCATGTAAACTCCTTGTGCTTATGTAAAAGAGGCTGGAGTGCATGGGAAAGCTTTCTGTATCAAAGAGACTCTTNTAGGTTGGTCATAACTTTTCTTCCAAGGACTAAGCGTCTTTTAATTTCATGGCTGCAGTCACCATCTGCAGTGATTTTGGATCCCCAAAAAATAAAGTCTGACACTGTTTCCACTGTTTCCCCATCTATTTCCCATGAAGTGATGGGACCGGATGCCATGATCTTCGTTTTCTGAATGTTGAGCTTTAAGCCAACTTTTCCACTCTCCTCTTTCACTTTCATCAAGAGGCTCTTTAGTTCTTCACTTTTTGCCATAAGGGTGGTGTCACCTGCATATCTGAGGTTATTGATATTTCTCCTGGCAATCTTGATTCCAGCTTGTGTTTCTTCCAGTCCAGCGTTTCTTCCTGTTATGCTGTATCGCTGTGAGGCTGAGGGTCCAAGATGGCGCTCTGGACCTGCAGACACTTGTTTACAAGAGCTGTAGCTGTAGAAAGCAAGGTTCCCAGGCTGTGTGGACTGTGTTTTATCTTACCTGGGAATGGCCTATCTGCTGGAAAGCATTATTTTGTTGCTATTCTGGGATTGTTCAAGTCTCTGATAGGGACAGCTCTAGTCTGCTGAGTTCTGCATTCTGTCAGAGCAAGTGGAGCCTCCCTGACATGGGTTCACAGCCAGCTGTCTCACTGGCTACCCCTGCTCTGTGCTGAGGTAGGTTGTGTCAACCAGTTGTGCCAAATGCCCTGGTTTCTACCTCTGCACTCCTTAATTTGGGTTCCAAACACTAGTTACTTGAACACTAAGATGGGACATCTTGATTCTTTTTTTTTCCCCCTAGCAAAAAAGTGAGTCTTAGATCAATTATTTGTTTTACATTTAAATTTCAACTATAAGTACATCTGTGCCCCATTAAGAGTGAACTTGGTTGTATTTATCTTCATTTTCCTATTTACTCTTTAAAATACAAATTTCTTTACAATGAAAATGTGTAACTGAATTGTTCACTATACATCTGAAACTAACACAACATTGTACATCAACTACACTGTGATTGCAGCCATGAAATTAAAAGACACTTGCTCCTTGGAAGGAAAGATATGACAAACCTAGATGGTGTATTAAAAAGCAGAGACAGCACTTTGCAGACAAAAGTCTGTATAGTCAAGGCTATGGTTTTTCCAGTAGTCATGTATGGATATGAGATTTGAACCATAGGGAAGTCTGAGCTTCCAAGAATTAATGCTTTTGAATTACGGTGCTGGAGAAGACTTGAGAGTCCCTTGGACTTTGAGGAGATCAAATCAGTCAATCTTAAAGGAAATCTACCCTGAATACTTATTGGAAGGACTGATGCTGAAGCTGAAGCTCAAACACTTTGACCACCTGATGTGAAGAGCCGATTCACTGGAAAATATGCTGGGAATGATTGAGGGCAAGAGGAGAAGGTGATCACAGAGGATGAGATGGTTGGATGGCATCACTGACTCGATAGACGTGAGTTTGAGCACACTCCATGAGATAGTGAAGGACTGAGAGCCTGGCCTGCTGCAGCCCATGGGGTCACAAGGAGTTGGACACGACTTAGTGACTGAATAATGACAAAGTACTCCAATATAAAATAAAAACTGAAAAAACATATAAATTTCTCTCAAATCAATTCAATTTTAAGCAAAGAAGAAAAAACATGTAATAATCAAGAGTAATCTTTACAGAAAATAAGCTCTCCCTTTATTTGAACGTATGTTCCCTGGACAGTATCTCGACTCTAAATATGTTAGCAACATGTTTTATGCATCACCCTCTAATTAAGGTTCAGGAGGTGGTTCTCCCAGCAGATGAGAAAAATATTCTTTTATTTTGACATTGCACCATTGTTAAATTTATGGCGTGGGAGAAAGCATCTGAAATAAGTTTTCACTATTCATTAGAATTCATGACAGGAACTGACCTAAACTTCAAGATTTTTAAAATAACCTTTAAAGAAGCCACACATTGAAATGTGCTTTATTTTCATTTGAAAGGTACACAAATGATTTTTTTCTGAGCTGGCAATTTGTCTTTTGAAGTCTTGTTTTTCCTTTCCTTTTGGAAGCATTTCCTTGAGCTTTAAAATCTAATTGCCTAAAGATTCACATTACAATGTAAAAGGAAGAATTTAATCCAGAAGTTATTTTTTTAATTGAAAAATGTAAAAGCTTTCACAGTAAACCAGTTACATTTTATTTTCAGGTTTAACTCTTTATTGATAGACATAAATCATGCAAAATTAGATCATGATTCCCTTTTATTCTTAATAGAATTTAGTTCATTTCACAATATAATCACCGTATTTTACAGAAATTAGTCTAGCTAGAAACATGTTTCAATATCAGCGCTGTCAATTCCTGTCCATTCTAGTCACTCATATAGTTGTAAATTAATTAGCAGAAGATTTAGATGGTTTGGACACCTTTTAAAATATAAAACTGGATAGTCTATGTTGTCTCACTATCATATTAAATCTACTTTTACATAGAAATAATTAATTCTGTTCACCAAAAAATAAATAGTGGTCTAAAGTTTTAATTTTTTTCCAAGCCAGTTTCCTCAAGTATATAAGATCAATCTGATAACCGATTATCTTCCATTTCATATCTACAAGGAGCCATTTAATCATGGAATAAATAATTTTTATTTATGATATTTTTTTCCTAGTCTCATGCAAACTCTTTGACTTTGTTCTCATGCAAACAAACAGTAAGTGCATTTATGGCCAATGTTGGCAAGAACCTCCATGTCAGATGAACATGACTTTTGGGTCATTCATCCCAAGCCTGTCTGATCTGCTCAAATCAGGGCTCACTGATGGCGCCGCCAAAGTCATCTTTTTTAAAGAAATATTGATTTATGTATTCGGCTGCGTCAGTTCTTAGTGCCACAGATGGGCTCTTTGTTGGGCTGCAATCACTCTCTTGTTGTGGTGCTTGGGCTCCCGAGTGCAGGGGCTCAGTAGTTGTTGCGTGTGGGCTTAGTTGCTCTCTGGTATGTGGGATCTTAGTTTCCCAACCAGGGATCGAACCAGCGTGCTCTGCATTGCAAGGCAGATTCTTAATCCCTGGACAACCAGGGAAGTCCCTGTTCATGGACTCCTGTTATATTTTGTCTTCAGAAGCTCTAGATGTTTTGTCCATTAGGAGTCTTTCCCAGCTTGTAAAACCTGAGATGCACGGTCTTGCTTACTGCTCATCTCTCTTCTACTAGCTATTCTAGAATATCTACTAGAATATCTAGTCTACTAGACTTGTCTGTTTTCTTTATGTTTATGTAACTCTTCTCTGTGCTATAGCTTTGAAGAATACTAGTTTCTTTTTCTTCCTTTTTACTTAGACAAACTGGGTTTCTCCATTATCAATCTGGGAAACCCTTCATCCTGGCTTTCAAAAACTTCCCCAAACCCCAGTCCATGCCCTACTCCTCTGTTTCTGGCTTCTCCCCATCAGACGGATCTGTTTCAGCCTGGTAGACCTCCCCATTTTGAGAAGGGTCCCTTTCTCCCCGCAATGCTGAGCCATTGCTTGTCAATTTCCCCATCCAGAATTTGTTCCCCTCCCCTCTGCCCAACCAGCCTTCAAGCTCCAACCTAGTTCCTTCCTGCCTTCTTTAGAAGGGCTTTTTCTTTTTCAATCTATTTATTTATTTGGCTGCCTTGGGTCTTAGTTTCTTAGCTGCATCATGAGGGATCTTCCTATGTGACGCACAGGCTCTCTAGATGTGGTGCTTGGGGCTGGTTGTTCCATGGCTTGTGAGATCTTAGTACCCTATCCAGGGGTCAAACCCTTGTCTCCTGCTTTGCAAAATAGATTCCTTACCACCAGCCCCTCAGGAAATTCCCTAGGAAGAAGACTTTCTTGACTACTTCTGCTGATTTGTAGCTCATTTCTTTATGAATGGTTCCATCATTTGTTTCCAAAATTTCTCATTTGTCACTTGATTATCAGCAGTAATCCAGTATATTTTCTTATCTCCCCAAGGAGATTACATATTTTTTAGAGAACAGGGGCCAACATTCAGGCTTCCCATCCTTCCTTCCCATTGACTTTAGCACAGGGCCTTCCCATGGGAGGCACTAAAGAGGCACCTCTTGATCAAATAAGTGGCAGCCTCTGGTGCTGGACTCTACTGTCTCATAGATGGACATTTGCCTGGCATTGAACTGAGCCTCAGAAAGGCTAGCTGACTCATTGGTCAGCTGTTTATGTGTCTCGTTTCCTGCTATCCTTATCAAGAAAAATCTAGCAGTTTACGTTTGATGGAGAGATTTTTTTCCAGTTCAGCAACTCTCTACACCTCTCACCATCTCTGATCTTTTAAAAACTTCTCTTACATTCTGGTTCCCCATGACACAGCCATGTTTTAGTGACACCCATTCCTGGCCTCCATGTTTTGTGATGTCTGGTAGACAGATCCCTTTTCTCTCTATTGATCATACAGGACGAGGTTGACTAACTTTTTCTATAAAGGGCCAGGGCATAAGCAGTTTAAGCTTTGCATGCCCTGTGGTCTCTGTTGAGACCACTCAGCTCTGCCACTGGAGCATGAAATGAGCAACAGACAATATATCAATATATGTGTAAACAAATGACATGGCTGTGCTTCAACAAAACTTTTTATGAACTTGGGAATTTGAATTACATACCATTCTCATATGTGATAAAATATCCTTTTTTAGTTTATAATCATTAAAAAGTATTTTAAAAGATTCTTATAGATATAGATGGTGGGTCAGACTGGGCTTGCCAGCCCCGATATAGTATATCAAAGTGCAGCTTAGACATCAGCCAGGGTAATTTAATGAGAGGCAAGATTGGCTTGAATCCAGTTTCGGCTTGCGGAATTTCAGAATGGTCCCTAAGATTCCCATCTATTCTTGGTGAATACAAGACTCCCTCAAACCTCTCGGCTCCTCCTTCCTCATTTCAGGCTTCTACTCTACACCCTGCTGACCCTCCTGTGAAACAGAGCCCCCGTACTGAGCAACTCAAAAAAGTCCCCACTCGCAGAGGCCTTCTTGAACAAAACAGACTTTACTGGAGATTTCACAGGAGAAATTAGCCACAAGCCTAAACTATATCTAATGGGATCATGACACTATACTTTATAGAAAAAACTTTTTTGGCCATGTGGCATCTTAGTTACCCAACCAGGGATCCCACCTGCATCCCTTGCATTGGAAGCACAGAGCCATACCCATTGGACCACCAGGGAAGCCCCAGTTATGCTCTTTAGAGGCTGTTCTATCACTTCACCACTGAGTTTTATTCCCACCCCCACCCCCAATAAATGGGTCTTCTTTAAGAAGACTGGGCGCTTCCCAGGTGGCACTAGTGGTGAAGAATCCACCTTTCAATGCAAGAGAGGCAATACACGCAGCTCCGATCCCTGGGTCACGAAGATCCCCTAGAGGAGGGCACGGCAACCACTCCTGTGTTCTTGCCGGGAGAATTCCACGGGCAGAGGAGCCTGGCGGGCTACAGTCCGTGGGGCTGCAAAGAGTCAGATGTGACTGAACACATACAGCTCATAAGAGGACTGGCTCAACTTTTTACCAAAGTGGTACCTGTTTTCCCCTCTTGAACTCTGGGCATTCATTTGTTCATTCAATTTGTGTAACAGATTTAATTTATTTCTTGAATGTCTAATACAGTTCGGTCTAAAGAAACTTTCCACCATGAGGAAAATGTTCACCGCTCAATATAGTAGCCACCTGTGACTACTGAGCACTTGAAAGTGTCCAGAAAGACCAAAGAACTGAACGTTAAACTGTATTTCATTTAATTTAAGTGTAAACAGCCACACGTGGCTACTGCTATCAACCTGAACAGCACCAATCTACTATGTGCAGGGAACTAGGGTTCCCTTCGAGGCTCTGTTAACATTCAGTTGCTAAAACTTAGCCCAAATCTGGGACTGAGCTTTCACTGCCGGTGAGCAAGATTTAATTAAAACTCCATGGCTTATCATGGCTGCCTTGTAATCAATAATGTTTAAAGCTTTCACTCTTCGCTTCTGTCATGTAACTGAAGAAAGTCCCTGGCTTTCAAGGTTCTCTTCTATTTTCCACTTCAGTTGCACACAAAGGCAAAGGCTTTTTTTCCCCCAAGGGCGTATTCCTCACACAGAACACATCTTCAGCCATGTGTCCAAATGCTATATTGATTCCAGCTGTTTCTTTACCAAGTTCATAGATACAACAGCTGGTCTTTGTTTTTAACACCTCTCTGTTTAAGCAAAATATTTCATTTTAAATACTGCTTTAATATGTTAACATGGGGATGATCCATATGGAAACTATCCTATGGAAATACTGATAGTTTGTACACAGGAGGATTGATCTACCTGGATTAGGAAGGTTTTTAAATAGTGCTAGGACATTTCTCAAAAATGTCAAGGAATACTTTTTAATCACTGTAGATAAACACAGTTCCTTTGGAAGTGAAGCCAAACTTTTGGAACCATCCCAAGGATATAATGAACCTGTGTTCTATAGCAAAGCTGGAATCTATGTTACCACATCACTTGGAACATTCTGCTAGAGAGGGTAGTATTCAGATCCATATGGATCTAGGAGAAGCTTGGGTCTATAATCCTAGAGACTAAATTAGTAATTTATTCCAAAATTATAAATCAAAACAAGATGATACCTAAGAGGGCCAGCCTTTTTAGGAGACCAATTATCTCTAGTCTTTCCTGGTTGTTTGAATCACTTAGAAAGTGGTAGGAGTGTAGGGTTCAAGATGTGAGATATTGATAGCTACTTTCCAGATTAAAAGACAGATTAAACATAAGCAACCAATTTGAGGTGGTCCAGTGGTTAAGATAGGGCTTCCCAGGTGGCTCAGTGGTAAATAATCTATCTGCAATGCAAGAGCCACAGGAGACATGGGTTCAATCCGTGGGTCAGGAAGATCCCCTGGAGGAGTGCGTGGCAACCCACTCCAGTATTCTTGCCTGGAGAATCCCATGGTCAGAGGAGCCTGGTGGGCTACAGTCCATGAGGTCACAAAGACTAAGCACAGCATGCACGCAGGCAGGGTTAAGACTTCGCCTTCACACAGAGGGTGTGGGTTTAATCCCTGGTCTGAAATCTATGATCTCATAAACACCGAAGCCCAAACACCAGAACATAAAAGACAACAATAGCAATATTGGAAGAGAAGGCAGTGGCACCCCACTCCAGTACTCTTGCCTGGAAAATCCCATGGATGGAGGAGCCGGGTGGGCTGCAGTCCATGGGGTCGCTAAGAGTCGGACATAACTGAGCAATGTCACTTTCATGCATTGGAGAAGGAAATGGCAACCCACTCCAGTGTTCTTGCCTCGAGAATCCCAGGGACAGGGGAGCTTGGTGGGCTGCCATCTATGGGGTCGCACAGAGTCGGACACGACTGAAGCGACTTAGCAGCAGCAGCAGCAGCAAGAAATGCAATAAAGACTTTAAAAATGGCCCACAGCAACAACAAAAAAGCTCTAAAGAAAAACCTACCCAATTTGAACCATATAATAACTGAACTGAACTGAACTGAAATGGTACAAAAANCTGAAGCGACTTAGCAGCAGCAGCAGCAGCAAGAAATGCAATAAAGACTTTAAAAATGGCCCACAGCAACAACAAAAAAGCTCTAAAGAAAAACCTACCCAATTTGAACCATATAATAACTGAACTGAACTGAACTGAAATGGTACAAAAATCACCTAACAAATGTTAATTCCCTTTTCCTCGATTTTACTCCCTGGCCTTTGAGATTTCACTCACTGTAGAGGTGCCCCATTGAAAGTTCTCTCTCCCAATGCTGCTGTGACCAGACAACCTTCATGGACCAGAGGTGCTCTGGAGGGACTGTGAGCCAGTCCAGAGGTGAGCATTAGCTCCAGCTCCAAACAAGGCTACAGTAGTGGGAGATGGTATTGTTCTCTACTGTAAGAGCTGCGAATCCAACACTCAGAAAAATATTTACAGAAGACGTTCCAGGAAACACAAGTTCATTAAAAACCTCTTAAATGCAAGAGGAAATAAGCCACCATAACCAAGATTTAGCCGAAACAGCAAACTGCAGAAGTAGAGATTTGGTATTGGAGATAGTTGATACTTGCATATAAAATAAAGTTTTACTATGCTTAAAGTAAAATGAAAAGTATTGAAAATATGAGTGGGGCAAAGAGACTTACAAAATGACTGGGTAGGGTAAAAAAAAAAAGAATAAAACTTTTGGAAAATAAAGAAATATATGATTACTGAAATGAGAAGCTCCACAGATAAAGGAGATTTGTGAACTGGAAGCTAAATAGATCTGAAGAAATTACTCAATTAAATTAGAGATAAACAAGATCAAAAGATATAAAAGGAAGGTCTCTAGTAAGAAGTTTTAACTATATTCAATCCAGAGTTTTAGAAAAAGAGAATAGCATAAAGGAAAGGAAATATCCAAAGAGATACTCAAAATTCCCAAAATTGTAGAAAGACTCAAATTCTCAGATGTAGGAAACCCAAAAAATTCCAAACCAGATAGTCTGAATGGAACTTTGGGGAGAAACCCAGACAGGGTGGACTTCAAAAAGATTGAAACTAAACATGAGACAGAAAACTTGGAGAGGCAGTGAATGAACAGATGCACTCGGTTATGAAGAAAATGTTACTTTATTTCATGATCAAACATTAGATGAAAAGTCTCTTAGCAAAAAAACCAATGAAATTCTAACTGCATATCCGCATGATTCTCACGTAATGGTCCATGGGCCTTTCATGAGAAAGTCCTGAAAAAAATTTTTTTAAGTTAATGACAGATTGACAAATTTGTAGAAATACAACTGGAGAAATCTGCCTTCCTAAAATCTAAATGTTCGATGCTTATTCAAGAGAATAAAAAGTTCTGAAATTAGCTGTGAAGAATACTGAAAAATGAGCATTCGTACAGGACAGTGAGAATCATGAAAGAGAGGGTCAGCAGATGAGGAAATATCAGGACTGAGGTAAATCAGATAGAAGGCTAAACACCTCCTCTAGCCATGCCCCTAAGGCTTCTAGGAATTCTCCATGAGACCAGGCTGGAAGTTATTATAAATACCACTGTGCACAGTGCTTACAATTTGTAGTGAAGAATCATGCCCAAGCTAATTCAGAGTAATGTGTTTATACTTCTATTCCATATGGTCTTCATTAAGTTATCCTCAATTACTCCTTTTGTGATCTCTATGCAGGGTTGCGTTAATGAGCGTCTCTAGTACCAAAGTCTCGGAGAAGGCAGTGGCACCCCACTCCAGTACTCTTGCTTGCCTGGAAAATCCCATGGACGGAGGAGCCTGGTAGGCTGCCGTCTATGGGGTCTCACAGAGTCGGACACAAATGAAGCGACTTAGCAGCAGCAGCAGCAGCAGCAGCAGCAGTACCAAAGTCTACATCTGATTGAGCTCATTTGGTATATTAACCAGACCTTTGCTTTCCTGAGGCTTTGACATCTTGAGAGCTTGCTGACCCTGGTAGGCCTGCCCAGAGACAGCAAACAACTCACCTGTGAATGCACCTTTCCTAAGGAGACCAGCCAATCCAGAGCCCATGCCCCTCAAGCACCTCCTTTATCAGGGTCTCACACTCTGGGCCACCATCCACCTGCCTTAATCACCCCAGGGTCAGGTGTCAGACAACCAGAGACTGCCCCTATACCCCCAGGGTCTGCTGATGTTATCCCAACTAGTGACTCCTAAGCCAGTTCAGCTTGCCTCACCAGTCTCTTCTCACAGGAACTAAAATAAAGGCTCATGCCCACATTTTCCCCTGGCCCCCTCTGTCTCCTGATTTAACCTGGTGCATTCCCGTGTGACCCCTCATGACATGACATATCCTCTCCTCTTGGAGCCTATGAGTTTAACAAACTCTCTCTTCCATGGCACTTGTCTCAATCTGTTGACCTTGCCATATCTGAATGATCATAAAACCTGTATTCTACAATGAGTGATAATTACCCTTCAGATTCTGGTTACCCTAGGTGGGAAGACTAGGTCAGAAGCTCTCTTGACTAATGTCACCTTGGCCAGTTATGCCCTTCTCTGGGTGTGTGATACACATTTCTATAGACCTTGACAGTGTTCTTTCCACCCTGCCCATAGAAGAAAAACACGTGATCTGGCAAATGCAGTTATTCTGGTCACTCAGTAAAGAATTCCTGTGGGTGGGTGAAGTGGATGAAATACAATTGTATTCAAGCTTCTTCTGTAGCCAGAGTAGGAAGCAAAGAAGAAGGGGACTTTGGGGCACAACCCCATTCAGGGCTGGCCAGCGAGTGGATGCATAAGAAAGCATCAGAGGGGAGGAAGGAAAGAATGCAGTCAACAAACCAAAGTCAAAAGTTATACACAAACTAAGGGTAAAAATACTTAAATAAAAGAAAGAAAAGGGTTTTCTTTTCTCTGCATCTTCTACAGCATTTATTGTTTGCAGATTTTTTGATGATGGCCATTCTGGCTGGTGTGAGGCGATACCTCATTGTGGTTTTGATTTGCATTTCTCTATTACCAAGTGATGTTGAGCATCTTTTCATGTGTTTATTGGTCATCTGGATGTGTTCTTTGGAGAAATATCTGTTTAGGTCTTCTGTCTATTTTTTGATTGGGTTGTTTGTTTTTCTAATATTGAGCTGCATGAGCTGCTTATACATTTTGGAGATTAATCCCTTGCTTTGGGAAACCTCTTGCACCATTGATGGGAATGTAAATTGGTACAGTGACTATGGAGAACAGTGGAGATTCTTTGAAAAAACTAGAAATAAAACTACCGTCAGTTCAGTTCAGTTCAGTTCAGTCGCTCAGTCGTGTCAGGCTCTTTGCGACCCCATGAATCGCAGCACGCCAGGCCTCCCTGTTCATCACCAACTCCCGGAGTTCACNTTCAGATCTTTTGAGACAGACACTTTATAAATTCCCATCCTTGGGAGGAGGCCTCTGTTCTCTCCTTGACAGTTAACCCATTGGTTCCATGATGGCTTTCATGGGTTTAGGTGGCTTCCATAGGCCATGCCTGGGGACTTGTTTGTGTCCCCACCAACGATAGTTGAACGTCTGGTGTACAAGTGTAGAATCAATGAATTCAGGGACACTGGAAATAACTCCCATATGGCTAACTTCTTCAGTCTCTTAGCTTTTCCCTTGGTGTTGATCCATGTGGAAATAAAATATTGCTCATCCACTCTGGGAATGTTATACATCGCTAAGATCTAATCAGATTTTCAGAAAGTAACACAACCTTCTGAATTTCAGAGAAGTCTGAATTATTTTAACTCTCATCCTAAATAGAATTGCAAGGAAACTAGTGGGAGACACCAGGAATTCTCTTAATGTCCCATAGCCGTCTGTTTTCCCTGATCTTGGGTTGCACTATTGAACAGTCATTGGGTCTTCCTACTGCATTAAGTGTTTTGCCAAACTGTTTAGACATCTTCACATAAAATTGTATCCTTTTGGAAAATTGCATAAATACTAACAAGCAGTATCTATGTTTTTATTGGATTGTAAATGATTTAATGGGGCTACTAAGAGACAAAATATGTTAAATCAGGTATTAAATAATAGTGTTTTATTTTAAAGTGACTTTTTTGGGGCAAAGTTCAGTTTTATTTTAATTGTGAAAGGGAAAATGTATGTGTGTGTGTGTAAATATTGTGTTGATGATCTGTTCACAGCTATAAGGTGCCCTTACATTCTTAGTTTCTGATATCAAAACTGCACTATAAAATAAATAAGCTACAAAGATATATTGTACCATACAGGGAATATAGACAATATTTTATAATAACTTTATTTCTTTAAGATTTTTTTGATGTAGATCATTTTAAAAGTCTTTATTGAATTTCTTACAATATTGCTTCTGGTTCTTTTTTTTTTTTTTGGACATGAAACATATGGAATCTTAGCTCCCTGACCAGGGATCAAATCTACACCCCTTGCATTGAAAGATAAAGTCTTAACCACTGGATCACCAGGGCAGTCCACAATATAATACCTTTAAATGAAGTATAATCTGTAAAAAAAATTTGAATCACTATGTTGTACACCTGAAACTAATATAATGCTGTAAATCAACCATGCCTCAATCTTTAAAAAATTAAATTTTAAAAACTTCACTAATTTTGCACTATTGCCATTTCTATACTTAATGCTAATATAGCATTCTATGTTGTTGTTCAGTCACAAAGTCATGTCTGACTCTTTTGGGGCCCCCTTGGATTGTAGCTTGCCAGACTCCTCTATCCATAGAATTTTCCAGACAAGAATATGGGAGTGGTTAGCCATTCCCTTCTCCAGGAGATCTTCTTGACCCACAGATCAAACCCATGTCTCCTTCATTGGCAAGTGGATTCTTTAACATTAAGTTACCAGGGAAGTGCTATAGCACTATATATGGGAAACTTTGAAAAAAATCTCAAGGTAAATGTAATTGTAGGATAATTAAGAAAAACTGCAAGCTCTTCTAAATATCCAAGTTTGAGAGAATTAGCTAGAAGTATTCTTTTTAATTTAACAACATCAATTGTACTATTTTGAAAGATTATGCTCATTTAACATGGTATCATAGACTTCGAAAGTTAGAAAGAACTTACATCTCATTCAGTAAGGTTAAAGTTTTTTGCAGAGCACATAAATCTGAATAAAATTCTGCCGCGGTGTAGGCGAATAAAGCAGGTAGTACAGTGTTACCCTGGTTGAAGAACAGATGAAGTCCTGGCCTCATCTTACTTCCCCATCTCAAAATGATGATGGGTGGAGATTAAGGATCAATGTCAGAGGTCTTTAGTGAGGGTTACTTTATCACAGGAGCTTCCCCTCAACATTCCTCAAGAATGTGACCATTGCACCGTCTTGCTCTGGCCAGAAGCTCATTTTGGTTGGACAATTATTCTTGTAAAAAAGAGGAAAAAATATATTGAGTGACAATATATCTTCCTGTAGTTACATAGTTAAATAACCAACTTTTTAATACTTGCATCCAACAAAAGTATTATGTGTTGTGGATGATTAAAAAGCCTAAAGATCAAAGCACTTGTGGTTTGGGCCATGTTTGACCCAAAGCATGGACTCTTTCATGAATAGATAAAACTATAGACAAGCATCATGCTTTTCATGCATCAGATCTAAACTGTGATATTGACAGAAAGTCACATCTCCACCCCTGCCTATGATCTAGGTCTTCATCAGATCACTGTTTATTCCAGATGCAGTAATAAGATGAGGCCAATGCTTGGTTTAACAGGGAAAACATAGGACACATTGATGGAGTGTTGGAGGTTTAATGAGATTTTCTGCAGTTTATACAAGTTTTTAATATGGTTATTTTGTTGTTGTTAAGTTCTTCAGTCACCCTAGGATGATCCTGCAAGTTAGACCTTCTTCCAGGTCTTTTTTTTTTTTCCTCCCCTAGAATGGAACCTGCATGTGCATCATACCCAAGGTTCCAACTGAGATCACGGGCAGCCCTGGAGAGAGCAGGGAGATATTCCTGCCATGAGAAAAGATTCAATCTTGAAAGATCCTTTTCCCCTCCCAGGATAGCATTGGATGGAGCAGCTTTTCTACAATGACTTTCATGACGGGATCCTCTGCATATATTTGGTCAATGCTCTTAAGAGACATCTCCTCTCTAGAGAATCCCAAGAACCAGTTGTGATGTCATATGGGACTGAGGCTGGAGATTGGGTTTCACCTGAGCACTGGGAACGGTGTGGACACTGGGTCCAGCAATGATATTAAATCAAAGCAATGAGAATGACCATTCTTTCTTGTTCTTGACTGTAGGGGAAAGCATTCAATCCCTCACCATTAAGTATAATAGTAGCTTCAAGTTTTTTCACAGACAATTTTTAGATGCCTTTTATAAGTCTGGGTTTGCTGAGAGTTTTGTTTTTTGAAAATCATAAATGGATGTTGAAAATTTCTGAATAGTTTCCTGTATCTGGTGAACTGATCATATTTTCCTTTTCTTATTTAATCCCTTTCTATGATAAGTTATATTGACTGTGTTTCAAATGTAGAACTATTCTTAAATTCCTGAGATGAATTCCACTTGATCATGATGTCCTTATCCTTTTTTATATTTTGCTGAATTTGCTTTTATTTTGTTGAAGATTTTTGCCTCTATGCTTATGAGCGATCTGTAGGTTTCTGTTCTTGTCTTTGGTACTAGGGTAATTCTGGTTTCATAAATTTTTTTTAATAGTTTACTGCTTTCTTTATTTTCTGGAAGAGATTTTGTAGCATTAGTATTATTTGTACTTCAAATGTTTGGTGGAATCTGTTACTGAGTCAGGTTACATGCTGCAAGTTAAACGCTGAAACTCAGAGCTTTGCAGCAGAGAAAAGATTTATTTACAGGGCAGCCAATGTTACTTGACAATATGGTTTAGGTCATCTATATCTTTACTGATTTTTGGCTCCTTGTTACATGAATTACTAACAGAGAAATATTGGAATCTCCAAGTATAACTGTGGATTTATTTTTCNATTTCCTTCTCCAATGCATGAAAGTGAAAAGTGAAAGTGAAGTCACTCAGTCGTGTCCGACTCTGTGTGACCCCATGCACTGCAGCCCACCAGGCTCCTCCGTCCATGGGATTTTCCAGACAAGAGTGCTGGAGTGGGGTGCCATCGCCTTCTCTTTGCCTTTAATTAAGCAATTAAGCTTTTCTTTGTACAACATGTCCACTATTTTCTTTCCCTCCCAACGTCATATGCACAGGAGGGTAGAGGAGCTTGACAGTTTCAGTTGTGTTTGTATTTATTTTTACTTACTGCAATTTTGAATGTTTAACATAAAACTTAGCGTCATCTGTAAACTCAGCTCTCACTATTCTTAACAAGTAAGGCACAGAAACAAAACAAAAGGAACAGCTTCATCAAAGCAGGGCAGCTGTCACGAAGGAACAATTCCCCACCAGGAGGCAGGCAGCCTCAGAGAACTGTTGCTAATGGAAAGTTTCATATCAAAGGCTTAGATGAAATCCTTACAGAAGGTGTCATGCTATGTATCAGTTGAAAGGCAAATATAAAAATGCATGTATTCCTTAGTTTTCACATAAACTCTCACTTCAATAAATATTCCAAGCACTGAGCTCCACAATAGTCAAAGCTATGGTGTTTCCAGTAGTCATGTACAGATGAGGCAGTTGGACCATAAACAAGGCTGAGTACCAAAGAACTGATGCTTTCCTACTGTGGTACTGGGGAGAAGACTCTTGAGAGTCCCTTGGACTGCAACCAGTCAATCCTAAAGGAAATCAACCCTGAATATTCACTGAAAGGACTGATGCTGAAACTGAAGCTCCAATACTTTGGTCACCTGATGAGAAGAGCCAGCTCACTGGAAAAGACTGATGCTGGGAAAGATTGAGGGCAAGAGGAGAAGCGGGCGACAGAGGATGAGATGGTTGGATGGTATCACTGATTCGATGGACATGAATTTAAGCAAGCTCTGGGAGATGGTGAAGGACGGGGAAGCCTGGCATGCTGCAGTCCATGGGGTCACAGAGTCAGGCATGACTAAGGGACTGAACAACAAGTTCCATAATGGCAGAGTGGATAAGGGAACAGATTTTAAAGTGGCAGCCAAAATAGAAAGGCTAGGATGCATATACTACCTTTTTGTGTTACTTGGCATTAACATCTTCTCTAACAACAGTAAATGTTCTTGATATAAGAAAATGTTGCTTTTCAAATACCTTTATCCATGAAATTGAGCCATAAAAGCCCCAAAACCTTCACTCAAAGTCATTAGAACTGAATGCATCCTTTTTAATTTGGTGACCTTGCTCCCAAATAATTTCACAGAGACCGTATATGCACATTCTTCTGGCCTCATTTTCACTCAGCTGTTGACCTTTATGTAAAAAAAAAGGTCAAATATTTCTCCACAGACTTCCGGAAGTACTATCCTATGATCAGATTTACTAAAACACATATAGCTTTACATCTTTTAATTTTTAAATATTTTTGCTCTGGTGTATTGCTAATTAAAAATAAAACAGAAATTTGGATATCAGTCTTATTTCTATGTANTTCCGGAAGTACTATCCTATGATCAGATTTACTAAAACACATATAGCTTTACATCTTTTAATTTTTAAATATTTTTGCTCTGGTGTATTGCTAATTAAAAATAAAACAGAAATTTGGATATCAGTCTTACTTCTATGTACAATAGAATTGTATTTTGCAAACAAAATACATATTTTTATAAAAGCTAATCAAAATTCTATAAATCAGCAGGTAAAAGTGAATAGTTGAATAAGAAATGAAGGGCCGTCAGAGAAATTGGTCTCTTCCAACAGGCTTCTGAAAGAGAAGATGGGATTTTTTTCATACCAAAACTCCAGAATATAATAAGAGAATAGAGGATATGTATGTGTGTGTGTGTGTACACACACACATACAGAAAGAGAATGATACTTAATTTAAAACCATCTCAGTTCCAATCTGTTCTTGCAAGCATTATTTCTTCACTGGCTATATGTTTAACAACATGCCCATGAACAAGTTTATAATAATAGCCCAGTCACAGCTTGGCCACGCTTTCTCTCCTCAGCTTTGTTTAAATTTTCAATTTTTCTTTACAATTTTTCAAGGAATACTGAGATCCTACCACACTGCTTCCTCCCACCCCATTTAACTTATTTCATGAAGGAAATAATTCAGCACAAGAAAACCCAGACTGGAACTGTAACTCCCTGAAGAAATACATTCTACCACAAGTGCACTAGCCCTCTGCATATCGGTTTCTGGGTATGAGAGCTCAAAGAAAGAACTGGAAGTAGTGATGAGAAACTGATTCAGTATCACGCTGAGCTCCAGTGATGGCTATAGAATTTAGTGAAAATAAAGGCACCAGAAATAAATGAGAAGGAGAGTACTTTCCATGGATATCCATTAAAATCCCTTCTTTATGAGTAACTTGACATTATCCCAAAGCTATATTGCTAAAAAACAAACAAACAAACTGTGAAATCAACTGAAAGTGAAACAAGCCCTCATGAATGCCATACACATTAAGTAAGATAAACATGCTCTCATGCCACTGCTTTCCACTTTTCATTGTACAGCTCAAACTAGCATTTACACAGCAAATTCCAAAACATATGTTCTTAAAATAAGACAGACACAACAAAAACAGTGCAGTCGCACTTGGGAGCTTCCCATTATCGCTTCTCACCAGGAATAGAATCCCAGTGGTTCTATTTTTTCTAACAAAAGTGAAAAAGGCACATCTTTCCAGGTCAAGTGATTCAATGATCAAGGAAGAGGGAGAAAAAAAAATACTAGATTCAAAATCTGAAGACCAGGGTTTTCAGTCAGTGTGGTTTTCTTTATCCTAGTCTCTAAGCTTCAACCTTCACTNTGACTCAGTTCAGGTAAGATTGGGTCTGTGTTAGAAACTGGACTGTGTCTGACTTAAGTTGGACTGGGTCCAGTGCAAGCCCTCAGGCAAGAAGAAAAAGTGAAAAGAAAAGAAAAATAAGCTCTTCTGAGTCCATACAATCTGAGACTCTTGCATCCAAAACCCAGAAAATCATAAAGATAAACAACTTGTATTTTTCTGAATCAATGGATTAACCTTACCAAAGATAATCTTGAACTNTGAAAAGAAAAGAAAAATAAGCTCTTCTGAGTCCATACAATCTGAGACTCTTGCATCCAAAACCCAGAAAATCATAAAGATAAACAACAGGTATTTTTCTGAATCAATGGATTAACCTTACCAAAGATAATCTTGAACTACCCTGCTTATTTAACTTTTATGCAGAGTACATCATGAGAAACTCTGGGCTGGAAGAAGCACAAGCTGGAATCAAGATTGCTGGTAGAAATATCAAAACCTCAGATATTCAGATAACACTATTCTTATGGCAGAAAGTGAAGAAGAACTAAAGAGCCTGTTGATGAAACTGAAAGAGGAGAATGAAAGAGTTAGCTTAAAGCTCAACGTTCAGAAAACTAAGATCATCCGATCCCATCATTTCATGGCAAATAGATGGGGAAACAGTGGAAACAGTGGCTGACTTTATTTTGGGGGTTTCCAAAATCACTGCAGATGGTGACTACAGTTGTGAAATTAAAAGAAGTGTACTCCTTGGAAGAAAAGTTATGATCAACCTAGACAGCATGTTAAAAAGAAGAGACATTACTTTGCCAACAAAAGCCCATCTAGTTAAAGCTATGGTTTTTCCAGTAGTCATGTATGGGTGTGAGAGTTGGACTATAAAGAAAGCAGAAGAATTGATGCTTTTGAACTGTGGTGTTGGAGAAGACTCTTGAGGGTCCCTTGGACTGCAAGGAGATCCAACCAGTCCATCCTAAAGAAGATCAGTCCTGAGCGTTCATTGGAACAACTGATGTTGACCAAAACTTCAATACTTTGGCCACCTGATGTGAAGAGCTGACTCATTTGAAAAGACCCTGATGATGGGAAAGATTGAGGGCAGGCAGAGAAGGGGATGACAGAGGATGAGATGGTTGGATGGCATCACCGACATGGTGGACATGAATTTGGGTGGACTCTGGGAGTTGGTGATGGACAGGGAGGCCTAGCGTGCTGTGGTCCATGAGATCGCAAAGAGTTGGACACGACTGAGTGACTGAACTGAACTGAACAGTGACCAAAGAGGAAAACTATCAACCTAGATAAGTTTAACCATTTATGCGGTATTCTAGAGAATAATCGGTCCCAAATTTCCCCCAACAATGAGATGCATCTTTAATTGGAATGCAGAAGCTTCTAAGAATGTAAATAAATGAAAATTCCCTCTTTAAAAGAGTCTTTACAAAGGGTAAATGAAAAGCTTAGGCAACAAGTTGACTGTGAATCTGTAAGGAAACATACACGTACTTGACTCTTGACTGCTCCAACTGCTCCCTTCCCTTTATCATCCTCTCCTTAAATACCCTGAACCTACTAATTCCCTTACTCAATTGCCTCTTCACTATGATGATGAGACAAGGTTAAATAAATGCCTCCCCCTCACGCACACACACTGTTTTTTTTTTTGTTTTTAATTGAGACATAGTTTCTTTACAATGTTGTGTTAGTTTCTGTAGTATTATGAATTGAATCAGCTATATGTATACATATATCTTCTCCTTCTTGAGCCTCCCTCCCACCAATTACCCGTGCCCCCACACTCCACCCCTGTAGGTAATCACAGAGTGTGGAGCCGAGATTTCTGTGCTTTATAGCAGGTTCTCACTAGCTATCCATTTTACACATGACAGTGTGTATATGTCAGTCCTGCTCTCTCAATTCGCTCTACCCTCCCCTTTCTGCTCTGTGTGGCATGTCTATTCTTTACATCTGTGTCTCTATTCTTTCCCCAGAAACANGCTTTATAGCAGGTTCTCACTAGCTATCCATTTTACACATGACAGTGTGTATATGTCAGTCCTGCTCTCTCAATTCGCTCTACCCTCCCCTTTCTGCTCTGTGTGGCATGTCTATTCTTTACATCTGTGTCTCTATTCTTTCCCCAGAAACAGGTTCATCTGGGCCATTTTTCTAGATTCCACATAATGCATTAATATACAATAAACAAATGCCTTTTAAAGAGAAGCCTTCCACTGAGACTGGAATATCAATGTAACTTTTTTTTTTTTTCTTGGTCAAAAGCCAAATGGAGGGCCACCATCAAAGATTTTGCAAACCCTAAAGAGATTCTCCTAAAATTTTATGAAGAATTTAGAATTTCAATTGACACTTTTAATCTGGGGCTCCTAGATTCTTCCCAATTAATTCATGTGATGTTAGGGCCTGGAAGCACCTGAAAATGGATGGCTGAAGCCAAATGGAAAGATTCCAAGGGTGACATAAAAGAGCAAAATACTAATGAGTCTGCCAGGGTGAGCCCAAACTGTGCACAAAAAAAACAACCCAGGACCTCCTTGGAAGTGTTGGTAAGTTATTTCCTCAAAACATTGACTAGTCTATCATTCAACCTTGTGAAGAAAAAAGGATGAGCCAGCCTCAACAGACTGTAAGACAAAACTGGAAGTTCTTTTTGCGAAACATTCTGGGTGTTCTTTAATAAATGCAGACACACTTATATCCCAATTTTCTTATGCATTAGCAGGTTCCAACACTAAGTAGCCTAAAAGAGACACAAGCCAGGCTTGGAAGATTCCTTTCTTTTTTTTCTATATTTATTTTTAAAATTTATTTTAAATTGAAAGATAATTACTTTACAATATTCTGTTGGTTTCTGCCATACATTCTCATGAATCAACCATAGGTATACATATGTCCCCTTCCTCTTGAGGAAACTATCCTTCTTAGTAAATTAACAACCTTAACTGAGTTTGTAAAAACTTTGGAACAAAATAAAATTTAAGAAGCCAGTACACTTATGGCCCTGAAGTTACAACAGCTCTAAGAGTTGAAAGGAACTTCATGCACACATTTCCAGTCAGGACATAGATGTCCTCCACTCCGGGATACAATTCCCCAAGTTTGTGCCTTGATGATAAACAACCAAGGCCCTAGAAAAAGCAGCACCCTCTGCTGAACCCACCCTTTGGTAGACCTTCACCTATTAATTCAGGCTTTTCTGGTGGCTCAGACGATAAAGAATCCATCTGCAATACAGGAGACCTGAGTTCCATCCCTGGGTTGGGAAGATTCCCTGGAGAAGGGAGTGNTCTGCTGAACCCACCTTTTGGTAGACCTTCACCTATTAATTCAGGCTTTCCTGGTGGCTCAGACGATAAATAATCCATCTGCAATACAGGAGACCTGAGTTCCATCCCTGGGTTGGGAAGATTCCCTGGAGAAGGGAGTGGCTACCCACTCCAGTATTCTTGCCTGGAGAACTCCATGGACAGAGGAGCCTGATGGGCTCCAATCTATAGGGGTCACAGAGTCGTACACGAATGGGCAATTTTCACCTGTTAATACAGACTGTTTTCCATCAGGGGAAATCTTAACAACTTTGATTACTGAAATACTAATAAACCTAGATGGGGCTCTGAGCAACCCTAAGTAAACTGCTTCCCATGATTCTTCTAAATGAGGAAGGAGGAAATTAAGATAAAATTAATGGAGAGTCCTATACGGTGCTGGTGGATACCAGAGTGACTTTATCTGCCTTAAACTCCACTTTCATAAAATAACAAAGCTCTGTGAAGACCTAGAGGGATGGAATGGGTTGGGGGAGGCTCAAGATGGAGGAAGTGGTCACACAAGAGATGGCAAGGGTGAACGTCGACATTCTAGGAATCAGCGAACTAAAATGGACTGGAATGGGTGAATTTAACTCAGATGACCATTATATCTACTACTGCGGGAAGGAATCCCTCAGAAGAAATGGAGTAGCCATCATGGTCAACAAAAGAGTCCGAAATACAGTACTTGGATGCAACCTCAAAAACGACAGAAAGATCTCTGTTCGTCTCCAAGGCAAACCATTCAATATCA
>SJYV01029018.1:145278-168020 GCA_006410875.1 Neotragus pygmaeus | reverse complement strand
CATCACTGACTCAATGGACGTGAGTCTGAGTGAACTCCGAGAGATGGTGATGAACAGCGAGGCCTGGCATGCTGCAATTCATGGGGTCACAAAGATTCGGACACAACTGAGCGACTGAACTGAACTGAACTGAATATATATATGTATATATATATATATATATATATATATAATGACTATTACACATTGATGTATAGCAGAGACCACCACAACATTGTAAAGCAATTATCTGTCAATAAAACGATAAAGTGGATAAGCAATAAGGACCTAGTGTATGACACAGGGAACTCTGCTCAATGTTTTGTGGCAGCCTGGATGGGAGGGGTGTTTGGGGGAGAATGGATACATGTATATGTATGGCTGAGTCCCTTCCCTGTTCATCAGAAACTATCACAGCACTGTTAATTGGCTATGCTCCAATATCAAATATTTTTTTTTAACTAGAAAAGACCTGTAGTAAAGGGAATATTTTCACAGTGGGGATTTATAACAAAATGATTCTTGTGCCTAAAAAATCCAGATGACACTGGGGAGCTCCTTATGCAAAACATTGCCCCAGTAAATGGTTAGGATGAGATTTGCTTTCTTTTCTGTTAAAAAAAAATTTTTTATTTATTTATTTATTTTTTTTTTGAGTACAGCTGATTTTTACAGCAAGGTCCAATGCTGTAAAGAGCAATATTACATAGGAACCTAGAATGTTAGGTCCATGAATCAAAGCAAATTGGAAGTGGTCNATGGAGGAGCCTGGTAGGCTGCAGTCCATTGGGTCGCTGAGTCAGACATGACTGAGTGACTTCACTTTCACTTTTCACTTTCATGCATTGGAGAAGGAAATGGCAACCCACTCCAGTGTTCTTGCCTGGAGGATCCCAGGGATGACGAAGCCCAATGGGCTGCCGTCTGTGGGGTCGCACAGAGTTGGACACGACTGAAGCGACTTAGCAGTAGCAGCAGTATATATATGTTAATCCCAACCTCCTAATTTATTCAGACCCCCTACCTTTCCCTTTTGTTAACCACAAGTTTGTTTTCTAAGTATGAATCTGTTTTATAGATGTTTACTTTATCATATTTTTAGATTCCACATATAAGTGATATCATGTGATATTTGTTTTTCTGTCTGACTTACTCAAGATTTGCTTTCTAAATAAGGATTCATATAAGATTTAACTCAGAAGAAGAAATAATCTCCAATTTTCCTGACTTTCCTGTACCTGAGCTACTTTGCTCTCTGGAAGCAGAAATTGATGCAACTGAGGCTCTGAAATATGATATTCTCAATCTCTCTAAAGTACCCAAATGCCTGTGAGCTTCTTTCTCAACCCACATAGGCAAAATTAAGAGTGTGGAATGCATAAAAAACCAAACAGATCCTTACAAGCTCTTGCCTAAATTTCCTCAACATCCACTAAAACCAGAATTTATCCGAGGGCTCTCACCAATTGTAGGAGACTTAATTAAGTGAGGATTTATAATTCCACACACTAGTCCCTGTAACACTCTGATCTTACCATTAATAAACCAAATTGACAAGACTGAACATTTGTCTACCATCTGCCCGCAATTAATAAAATCATGATGCCAAGGTTCCAAACCCCCATACATAGTTATCTAATGTAACTACAGTCTCAAAATGGTTCACTCTGCTTTCTTTATTAAGATTTGCTTTCTTTAACATCCTGGTTGACAAAGAGAATCAATAAAACTAACAATATATATGGGCTGTAATAATACAACCATTCATTGAAACCTCATCCTGTTTTCCATAGGCTCTGTATCAAGACTTGGCAACTTTATAGTTCCCTAAGAACTATATGCTCATTCAATATGTAGATGACTTATCACTATGTTCCCCTACAAGAGAGGACTCAGAAATAGATTTAATTTATTTATTATAGCAATTAGCTTGTAAAGGCCATAAGGCCTCTAAGGAAAATCTTCAATTCTCAAAAGATAAGGTCCACTACCTAAGACATAATTTGACTGTAAAAGGCATTCCTCTCTCACATGAAAGAATGAAGCCTATCTAATACTTCCCTAGACCTATAACTAACTAAGAAAATTTCTATTAAAAAACCCAAGGATATTATAAATCTTGGGTTCCAAATTTTTATCTGATTTTCACCCCCCTGTATGAGCTGATAAGAAACTCAGTTCTAGAGCCTTTACTCTGGGAATAAAATCATAAGCAAGTCTTTAGTCTAGCCCTACAAAACACTTTGGCCCTAAGTTTCCCAAATAATATAAAACTTTTTACTTTATTTATCCACAAGCATGAAAACTAGCCTCTAGGAATTATAACACAAGATTATGGGGGAAAACACAGACCTGTAGTTTACTTTCAATTAGATCCCATAGCCCAAACATATCCAAGCAGTTTGAAAGCAGTAGCTACAGCAGCTAAATTAGTGGAAGCTTCAGCTGAATTTTTAGGATATGACTTATACTTACAAGTACCTCATGTCACTGAGAGTCTACTAAACTTACAACAAACTCAACATTTTTCAGCAAGTTGAATTATACGAGCTCTTTCTCCTCTCATTGTTTAACCCCTATCTTGAGTCCTGCAACCTTCTCAACCCTACTAACCCTTCTACCCTGGTCTGGTGGTACTACACATCACAGTAACCCTACAGATGCAGTATCAAGGTTCTTGACCTCTGACACAGACTAACAAGACACACCTTTAGAAAACCAAAATTTGATACTCTTTGCCCATGAATCTTATGCTAAGAATGAAGAAGGGAAATATCAAGCAAACTATGCTGTAACAACTCAATAAGAAAGATTAGTAAAAGAAATATTTCCCCAGTTTTAATATGCTTAACCAGTAGAATTACATGTCCACCCTTGGGCTTGTCATCTATCCCCAAAAAAATTAATAAAAATTTACACCAATAGAAAATATGCTTTTAGGGTGTTCCATGACTTTGGAAACAGACAGGGATCTTCACTTCTAGCAGGACCCCAAGTAAAGAAATTGCCTTCTGCCTTTCTTTGCCTAACCAAATTAAAATGATTGAAATTGAAATTCATACTGGAAAAACAGAACCTGAATATCAGGGAAATGCTCTAGCAGACTTCCATGCTAAATCAGCCAGCAGTAGAGCTGTTCCAATACACAACTTGAATAAACTCCATAAGATTGATTCTAACCAAATTACTTATGATAATTTATATAAAAGACAAAACCAGACTTCTGAGCTAGAACAATAATGCTGGTACCAACAGGGCTGCAAATTTAATATTAAATGCAGTCTCACTGAGGGCCTGGAAAGTAGCCTGATTTTTCTTGAGTCCTTAAAAATGTCATTACTCAAAGCTTTACATTCTGGGACTAATCATGGCCCAGATAAAATGATCCAAAGTATGAAAAAGTATTGGTGACATGACTCTAAGTAATTTCACTGGAATCTCAATGCCACCGTATGCCTAAATTTTTCCACACATCTCTTTTATAAATTGAAATACTAAATCCATATATTCCTATTCCTTGCCTCAATTTAAGTCCACCCTGGGAATCAAAAACAAGATCTATTGCATATATATATATAATATTTATTGTTGTTTAGTTATCAAGTCATGTCCAACTCTTTTGTCACCCATGGATTGTAGCCTGGCAGACTCCTCTGTCCATGGAGTTCTCCAAGCAAGAATACTGGAGTAGGAATACATCTTCTGGCTGCATTTATACGTGGAAATTTTGACAATGGCCCCTAAGCTTGGGAAACTCATTGTCTTGAGAGTTGGAAGATTAAAAAAACAATGTGTTCTTTCTGTATCCACTTTTCCCTTGTCCCTTCCTAATACTTCAGAAACTCAACATTGGTCCACTTCTTTGAATTTATGAGTTTATACAGTCAACCAAAAAACGTTTACCAGCAGATGTTAACCCCCTAGATGAATGTCACTTGATAAGCCCTTTCCCCTTGATTTGGAGTTAATACAAACAAATAGAAAGCTGGCAACCACTGCTGAGTCTACTGATAAAGGTAATAGTTGCACAGCAAAAGGCCTAGGCTGTCTTGCTATTGTGGTTTTAAAAGTGAAATGTTAGTCACTCAGTCATGTCAGACTCTTTGTGACCCCATGGACTGTAGCCCACAAGGCTCCTCTGTCCACGGAATTCTCCAGGCAAGAATATTGGAGTTGCCATTTCCTTCTCCAAGGGATCATCCTGATCTACAGACTGAACCCGATTCTCCAGCATTACAGGCAGATTTTTTACCAACTGAGCCAGCAGAGAAGCCTGGTGTGTTTTTAGATAATAATGTGGTTTTAGATAACAGAATTCCTTTAGATTACTTGTTGGCTGAATAAGAAGGAGTCTGTAACCATAGCAAATACCACCTACTGTATCTTAGTCAAGTTTCTGAAAGTGAAAGTGTTAGTCAATCAGTCTTGTTGACTTTTTGTGACCCCATGGACTATAGCCTGGAAGGCTCCTCTGTCCATGGAATTCTCCAGGAAAGAATACTGGAGTGGGTAGTCACTCCCTTCCCTAGGGGATCTTCCGGACCCAGGGATTGACCCCGGGTATCTGGCATTGCAGGCAGATACTTTACCATCTGATCCACCAGAGAAGCAAACAAGCTATTTGGCTGAACAGGCTGATACTCTTATCAGGCACATTCTTTGATTTATTTGATAGGGACTGGTTTAGCTCATGAAGATTCTGGCCAAGGAGTATATACTTTAGTCTCTTGGTATTCTCCTCTTGATAGTCATCACTGAAGTCTCCCTGGTGTGCTGTGTACTCTCAAAGACCTTAATTGTGTATTTGCAGCCATTAGCAACACACCAGATGGTTTCACTGTGCTTAGAGAAACAAAAGTAAGATGAACAACAGGATAAAAAGCAAAAACAATTCTTCCTCAGATCTGACATCAAAACCTATGAGCTTCATGATGAGACAGGAACAATTTAAATCTGATAATCACTAAGAGTGGTGTTAATATCAAATTTTGGTCAATCTCTCGTGTATGAAAAAGGAGAAATTGTTAAAATAATTTTTTTTAGTAAGGCATTTGACTGACATGATTCTAGTTCCTAGGGTGCTTGCATCAACAAACCAAAATTCAAGCTTGTAAATATACTAAGGTTACACAAGAAAAACCTAAGGACAAGCAACCAATAACAATCAGTAATTTCTAAGACTGCCAGAAGAAATACCAACAACTTTAGATATGCTTCTCTGGTAGCTCAGCTGATAAAGAATCCACCTGCAATGCATTAGACTCCAGTTCGAGTCCTGGGTCAGGAAGATCCACTGGAGAAGGGATAGGCTACCCACTCCAGTATTCTTGGGATTCCCTGGTATCTCAGCTGGTAAAGAATCCACTTGAAATGTGGAAGACCTGGGTTCAGTCCCTGGGTTGGAAAGATCCCCTGAAGAAGGGCACGGCTACCCACTCCAGTATTCTGGCCTGGAGAAATCCATGGACTGTGTAGTCCATGGGGTTGCAAAGAGTTGAACATGACTGAGCGACTTTCACTTTCACTTTCACATATGCACATGATAACATTCTAATGGCAGAAAACAAAGAGGAACTAAAGAGCCTCTTGATGAGGGTTAAAAAGGAGAGTAAAAAAGCTGGCTTAAAACTCAACATTCAAATAAACCAAGATCATGGCTGCAGACCCATCACTTCATGGCAAATAAAAGGGGAAAGAGTGGAAACAATGACAGATTTTATTTTCCTGGGCTCCAAAATCACTGCAGATGGTGACTGCAGCCACAAAATTAAAAGGCACTTGTTTCTTGGAAGGAAAGCTATGACAATCCTAGAGAGTTTATTAAAAACAAAGACATCACTTTGCCAACAAAGGTCTGTACAGTCAGAGCTATATAGTTTTTCCAGTAGTCATGTAGAAATATGAGAGTTGGACCATAACAAAGGTTGAGCACCAAAGAATTGATGCTTTGAAATTATGGTACTGGAGAAGATCTTGGGAATCCCTTGGACTGCAAAGAGTTCAAATTAGTCGATCCTAAGAGAAATCAACCCTGAACATTCATTGGAAGAACTGATGATGAAGCTGAAGCTCCAGTACTTTGGCCATCTAATGCAAAGAACCAACTCATTGGAAAAGATCCTGATGCTGGGAAAGATTGAAAGCAGGAAGAAAAGAAAATGACAAAGGATGAAATGGTTGGATGGCATCACCAACTCAATGGACATGAGTTTGAGCAAACTCTGAGGATAGTGAGGAACAGGGAAGCCTGGCCTCTTGGCAGTCCATGGTGTTGCAGAGACTTAGTGAGTGAAGAATAACAATTATTTCCTGATTTTGCTTCTGCCTTTTCTCTAAAGAGTTTTCCCCAGTTCCGGTCAACAGAGAAGTTCTAATCACTTTTGGTTGATGCTGCCCAATTCAAATCAATTTTTACTCAAGTAAATTTCTAAAACGTTAATGGACCTCAGTTTGCATTTTAACTCACTGTACTTTGCTGACTAAGGTCCGTCTAGTCAAGGCTATGGTTTTTCCTGTAGTCATGTATGGATGTGAGAGTTGGATTGTGAAGAAGGCTGAGCGCTGAAGAATTGATGTTTTTGAACTGTCATGTTGGAGAAGCCTCTTGAGAGTCCCTTGGACTGCAAGGAGATCCAACCAGTCCATGCTGAAGATCAACCCTGGGATTTCTTTGGAAAGAATGATGCTAAAGCTGAAACTCCAGTACTTTGGCCACCTCATGTGAAGAGTTGACTCATTGGAAAAGCCTTTGATGTTGGGAAGGATTGGGGGCAGGAGGAGAAGGGGATGACCGAGGATGAGATGGCTGGATGGCATCACAGACTCAATGGACGTGAGTCTGAGTGAACTCTGGGAGTTGGTGATGGACAGGGAGGCCTGGCGTGCTGCGATTCATGGGGTCACAAAGAGTCGGACATGACTGAGTGACTGAACTGAACTGAACTGACCCATGACTATAACAATGCTTTTTGATAAGCAAAAGCAGACTAAGAAAAGCTGTGAAAAATAAAGAAGATAGCTGTCAATTAAGACTAATTTCGATTTAAAACCATGGCCAAAAAGACTAAGTCCATTTTATGTACAGAAATATTAAAAATGTATCTGTGTAGATCAACACATGTGTCTCTGGGAAGAGACTTAAAAGCACACACTATCTGAAGAGACATTCTTCAGGCACAGAGACTCCTTTGAGGGAAAAAAGGCTAAAAGGAAGGAAGAAATGTGGCTTGGCAAAAAAAAGTGGAAGAGGGGGAAAACAAGAAAAGGGAGACATTTAGAGTTTTGCAAAACAAAAGAATAACAAAGGAATTGAGGACATACAATATTGCTCCAGCGAAAAACAAAACATAATCCACTAAAGTATCTGAATTTGGCTAAACTTATAGATAGGGAAGCCTTTAAACAAAGAATCTTGTAAAACTTCCCAAAGTCATAGAAGTAACAAGGAAAAGATTAACCAATCCATAGAATTACTGAAAAATAATTATAAGATAAAATCCGGCACAAATCAACAGAGGGAATTTCCTCCCTAAACAAAAACAAAATAGGGCAGCATAAAATGGCAACCCACTCCAGCACTCCTCTTGCCTGGAAAATCCCATGGAAGGAGGAGCGTGATAGGCTACAGTCCATGGGGTCACAAAGAGTCGGACACGACTGAGCGACCTCACTTCACTTCACTTCACACATGGAAATAGATGAATATGTAAGCAATCATTGGCATGTATTATAAAAAGTGTTAGAAATTTAAGAACAAACAGAAAATAATTTAAAAAATGAAGAAACAATGAAAATAATGTTGATAAAAATTTTTTAAAAAATGAAGTGAAATATAAAGTTAACTACATTTGATAGAGAAAACAATAGAAATTACAACAAAATTTAAAAATTATAAAATATTATAACAAAGTTGAAATTTATATAAATATGTCAATAAATATGAATGAACTTAACCATTAGAAGGAAAAGCATTTTCAATTTGTATACCCATGGCTGATTCATGTCAATGTATGGCAAAAAGCACTACAATATTGTAAAGTAATTAGCTTCCAATTAAAATAAATAAATTTTAAAAATAAATAAATTTTTAAAAAGACTCAATTACATGCTCTATGCAAGAGACACAACTAAAAGAAGTAATTCAAAGAGACTACAAACAAAATAATGGACAGAATTATGGAAAGCAAAAGGAAACTAAAGAGCAGTTAACTTGATGTCAGACAATGTAGCATTTAAGCCCAAAATCACTAGATGTAATAAAGAAGCACTTAAATTCATACCAAAGCCACCGTTTGCAAAATATAATACTAATGAATATTATGTATCAAATAAAATAACAAACATCATCATAAAGCAAAAACTTTAGGAATAGGAGGGAAATGTATAGAAACACTGCTAAGAGAAGACTTTATTACACCACTCTCAGTACAAGACAGATCAAGTGAGCAAACAACTTGAAGGAATAGAGAGCCTAAAGTACATCCTCAGTATGGTGGATCTTATTGAAACATGTAGAATTCTACACCCTGATAATAAAGCATACTCTTATTTTTCACAAGCCTGTGAAACATTAAAAAACATTTATTAGGTCATATGGAAAACATCAGCAAATTCTTATTTCAATAAAACTAGAAATTTCAAATAGAAAACACGAAAGTCCTTCCACTTGGAAATTAATATCCCTTATGTTGAACAATCAATTCTTCGGTCCTCAGCTTTCCTCACAGTCCAACTCTCACATCCATATATGACCACTGGAAAAACCATAGCCTTGACTAGNGAAGGAAAGTAACAGAAAAAAAAGTAATAGAACCAATGGTTGAACGGTCTTAGAGAGGAGAAGTAGAATAAAATATGTAAATCAAAAATGGGGTACTTGAATTTTAGTCAGTGAAGGGGATACAGTTATTCCTAACACCATGGTGTGAATAATAGCCATAGGAATAGACAGTGCAGATGTAGAAGGGAGGATACTGAAAGTGATATGGGAACTATGAGATCATAACATTACAAAAATCATGTGCAAGGACTTTGAAACCACTAAGACTTGAGGACAAGACTACTGTTAGAGTAACATGGGCCAAAAATGATGATACTTAATTAATGAGTCTGTAGATAAGCATAATGCACAAGCATATTGTAGACTGGGGACAGAATCTTCAAAGATAAGGGATTTTAGGCTAGAGAAAAAGAGAATTAGTTTGAAATTAGCAAAAAAAGAGTAGGAAANTGTTAGAGTAACATGGGCCAAAAATGATGATACTTAATTAATGAGTCTGTAGATAAGCATAATGCACAAGCATATTGTAGACTGGGGACAGAATCTTCAAAGATAAGGGATTTTAGGCTAGAGAAAAAGAGAATTAGTTTGAAATTAGCAAAAAAAGAGTAGGAAAGACAACAACTCTACCTACAAACTACATGCAGTTTGGAGAGACAAGATCTATTGATTGAAAGGACCACAACGGGTAAGAATCCTTCAGAAAAATTCACATTTCATTGAGAAGTTGAAGAAGAATATAAAAAAGAGGAGGATACAGAGGATTTTCTTTCTTTCTTTTTAATAATTTTATTTATATATTTATTTTTGGTTGTGATGGGTCTCTATTGTTACTGGGACTTTTCTCTAGTTGTGGGGAGCTGGAGCCACTCTCTAGTTACAGTACTCAGGCTTCTCATTGTAGTGTTTTCTTTTGTTGCAGATCAAGGGCTCTAGGGCACATGGGTTTCAGTAACTGCAACACATGGACTCAGTGATTGCAATTCCTGGACTCTAAAGCACAGGCTCAAAAGTTGTGGCATACAGGCTTAGCCTCTCTGAGGCATGAGGGATCCTCCTGAAATGGATCAAACCCATGTCTCCTGTATTTGTAGGCAGACTCTTTAATACAGAGCCACTAGGAAAGACCTAGAGGATTTTCAAATGATGGACCAGAAGCTCAGAAGTCACTATAAAAGAACAAAATCGGAGATAAGGATGAATAAGGCTAGAAGACATATGAAATCATACAGGATTGTGAATCTCTATGATGAGTTATAATAGCTGTGGAAGAGGATGGGTAAAGATTGTGAAATGTTATCAACAAACATTGGATATTTTTCAGGTTTGGAAGAATAACATGCTGCATGTTAACATTATTTAGTTATTGAAACTATTTTAAATATGATAATCCCATTTTGTAGAAAAGAGTCTTTGAGTAAAACCATCTGGTTTTTAAAAAGTTCTTCTTTATATTCAGTTCAGTTCAGTCAAGCAGTCCTGTCCAACTCTCTGCAACCCCACAGACTGCAGCACACCAGGCTTCCCTGTCCATCATCAACTCCCAGAGTTTACTCAAACTCATGCCCATTGAATCAGTGATGCCACCCAACTATCTCATCCTCTGTCATCCCCTTCTCCTCCTCTTTCCCAGCATCAGGGGCTTCTAAAATGAGTCACTTCTTCACATCAGGTGGACAAAGTATTGGGGTTTCAGCTTCAGCATCAGTCCTACCAATGAATATTCAGGACTGATTTCCTTTAGGATGGACTGGTTGGATCTCCTTGCAGTCCAAGGGACTCTCAAGAGTATTCTCCAAAACCACAGTTCAAATGCATCAATTTTTTGGTGCTCAGCTTTCTTTATAGTCCAACTCTCACATCCATACATGACTACTGGAAAAATCATAGCTTTGACTAGACAGACATTTGTTGGTAATGTCTCTGCTTTTGATATGGTGTCTAGGTTGGTTATAACTTTTCTTCCAAGGAGTGTCTTTTAATATCATGGCTGCAGTCACCATCTGCAGTGATTTTGGAGCCCAAAAATATAGTCTTTCACTCTTTCCACTGTTTCCCCATCTATTTCCCGTGAAGTGAAGGGACCAGATGCCATGATCTTTGTTTTCTGAATGTTTAATTTTGAGCCAGCTTTTTCATTCTCCTCTTTCACTTTCATTAAGAGGCTCTTATATTTCTTCTTTACTTTATGCCATAAGGGTGGTGTCATCTGTGTATCTGAGGTTACTGATATTTCTCCTGAAAATCTTGATTTCAACTTGTGCTTCATCCAGCCCAGCATTCCTCATGATGTACTCTGCATATAAGTTAAATAAGCAGGGTGACAATATACAGCCTTGATATAATCCTTTCCCAATTTGGAACCCATCTGTTGTTTTATGTCCAGTTCTAACTGTTGCTTCCTGATCTGCTTTTTTATAATAAGTGCATTTAACTTTTCAGAACCCAATGATGAAGGATTTATTTATTTAAATGTTTCTGAGTTTCAGGTCTGCATCATATATTCAAGTACATTATGGATGATCTGAGATTTCAAAGTATGCAAAACCTGGGTTTTATTTCATATGCTTACCTATGTACCATGAATCAGAAAATAATATATTTGATATTAGTTTCAGTTTATTTTTCTTAAAATGGGAAAAATACACTACCTCTTAGAACTGTGTTGAATATATGTAAAATACAGTGCTTATAATGTAATAAATTTTCAAGAAATATTTATTCATATCCCTGTTACCCACATCTCTTTTTACCTGCTGGCTCATATGTATTTGATTGTAAAACTTACAGAATACCACATAGATATGTCAAATAGGGCATAGATGAGAAATTGAAAAAGATCTCATTGAAAAAAGACTTGCCTCTCAGCTTTTGCTTTATTTCCTAATCAGAGAGGGATACTTGACACACAGAGACACAGGAGGAAAGCCGTGTGAAGATCAAGGTAGAGACTGAAATGATATGTCTACAAGCCAAGGAATGCTAAGGTCTGCCAGTCACCAGAAACTAGGAGTGAAAGTGAAAGTCACTCAGTCATGTCTGACTCTTTGCGACCTTACGGACTATACAGTCCATGGAATTCTCTAGGCCAGAGTACTGGAGTGGGTAGCCTTTCCCTTCTCCAAGGATCTTCCCAACCNTTTAGGGTTTCCTATAATATGTAAAGTGTCATGCCATCTGCAAATAGTGACAGCTTTACTCCTTCCTTTCCAATTTAGTTGTATTTTATTTCCTTTTCTTGCCTAATTGGTATCATTAGGATTTCCAACAAAATGTTGAGTAAAAGTGATGAGAATGGACATTCCCATCTTATTACTGATCTTGGAGGAAAAGGTTCCAGCTTTTCACCATTAATTATGATGTTAGCTGTGGATTTGTCATATATAGCCTTTATTATGTTGAAGTATGTTCCTTCAACTCCCACTGTGTTGAAAGTTTTTCTATAAATGGATGTTGAATTTTGTTAAATGCCTTTCCTGAGTCTGTTGAGATGATCATATGCTTTTCATCCTTTATTTTGTTAATGTGGTGTATCACATTGATTGATTTGTGACTGTTGAACCATTCTTGTGTCCTTGCAATAAATCCCACTTAATCATGATATATGATGCTTTTAATGTATTGTTGAATTGGTGTGCTAGTATTTTGTTGAGGACCCTTGCATCTATCTTCATTAAGAATATTGACTTGTAATTTTCTTTTTTTTATGATATCCTTGTCTGGTTTAAGTAGCAGGGTAATGCTGACTTCATAAATTGAGTTTGGAAGTACTCACTGTTCTTCAATCTTTCAGACAGATTTGAGGATAGGTATAAATCTTTTTTGAATGTTTGGTAGAATTCACCAGTGAAGCCATCTGGTCTGGAATTTTATTCATTAGGAGATTTTTGATTAGTAATTCAATCTTTATACTAGTAATTAGCCTATTCAGATTTTCTATTTTCTCATGACTCAGTCTTGGAAGATTGAATGTTTCTATGAATTTATCCATTTCTCCTAGGTTGTCCAATTTGTTGGCATATAATTGCGGTAGTCTTTTATTTTTTCATATTTCTGTGGTATCAGTTATAAGGATTTCTCTTTCTTTTCTTATTTTGTTTATTTAGGACTTCTATTTTTCTTGGTTAATCTAGGTAAAGATTTGTTAATTTTGCTTGTCTTTTCAAAGAACCAGCTCTTAGTTTCATTAACTTTTTGTTTCTCTTCCATTTATTTCTACTCTTATCTTTATTTTTTCTTTTCCTTTCCTAAAGTTGAACTTCATTTGTTCTTTTAGTTCCTTTAGGTATGAAGTTAACTGAGATTTTTCTTATTTCTTGCAGTAGACTTGTCAACTTCTCAGAACTTCTTCTGTATCCCATAGGTTTTGGTATGTCACATTTCTGTTTTCATTTCATTTCACAAATGAAAGTTTTGATTTCCTCTTTGATTTCTTTGATGACCCATTGGTTGTTTATGTCTTCATGCTTAGTCACTCAATTGTATCCAACTCTTTGTGACTCTTTGAACTGTAGCTCACTGGGCTCCTCTGTCCATGGGAATTTTCCAGGCAGGAATACTGGAGTTGGTTGCCATTTCCTCCTCCAGAGAATCTCCCCAACCCAGGGATCAAACCCACTTTCCCCGTATCTCCTTCTGCATTGCAGGCAGATTCTTTACCCACTGAGGCATAGCAAGTTATTTAATCTCCACATTTCTGGGATTCTTTCAGTTTTCTTTTTGTAGTTAATTTCCTGTTTCATACCATTGTGGTCAGAGAAAATGCTTGATAGAATTTCAGTCTTCCTGACTTTATTGAGACTTGTTTTGTGACCTAACATGTGATCTATCCTGAAGAATGTTCCATGACTTCAGAAGAATGTGAATGTGTATTTCGCTGCTTTTGGATGGAGTGCTCTACGTATATATCTACTAACTCAACTGTTGCAGTGTGTCATTTATGGTCAATGTTTCCTTGTTTATTTTCTGTTTGATCTACCTGTTGATGTATGTGGGCTGTTAAAGTCCTCTACTATTATTGTATTGCTGTCAACTTTTCCCTTGAGGCCTGTTAACACTTGCTTTACATATTTTGGTGCTCTTTTGATGGGTGCATATATGTTTATAAATATTATATACTTTTTCTGGATTGATCTTTTATCATTATGTAATCCCCATCTTTGCATTTTATTACAGTCTTTGTTTTTAAGACTTAAATTTTTTTAAAATTTATTTTTATTTATATATTTTTGGCTGCACTGGGTCTTTATTGCTGTGCACAGGATTTCTTTAGTTATGGTGAGTGGGTGCTTCTCATCTTGGTGGCTTCTCTTGTTGTGTAACATGGGCTGTAGGTGCTCGGGCTTCAATAGCTGTGACACAAGGGCTCAGTAGCTGTGGCTCATGGGCTCAGAGTGCAGGCTTAGTAGTGGTGCACAGGCTTAGTTGCCCTGCAGCATATGGAATTTTTCTGGAGCAGGGATCAAATCCATTTACTGTGCATTGACAAGTGGATTCTGAACCACTGGGCAACCAAGTAAGTTCTGTTTTAATACTTTTAAAATCTGATATAACTATACTAGGTTTCTTTTCATTTTCATGGAGTTTCTTTTTCTATCTTTAACTTTTAGACTGTGTGTATACCTCATGTGAAGAGTTGACTCATTGGAAAAGACTCTGATGCTGGGAAGGATTGGGGGCAGGAGGAGAAGGGGATGACAGAGAATGAGATGGCTGGATGGCATCACGGACTCGATGAACGTGAGTCTGAGTGAACTCCGGGAGATGGTGATGGACAGGGAGGCCTGGCGTGCTGCGATTCATGGGGTCGCAAAGTGTAGGACACTACTGAGTGACTGAACTGAACTCAACTGAACTGATACTTACTTCTGAAGTTAATCTCTTGTAGGCAGTATATAAATGAGTCTTGTTATTTAATTCACTTACACATTCTATATCTTTTGATTGGCACATTTAGTCCATTTACATTTAAAATTATTATCAATATGCATGCACTTATTGCAATTGCAGTTTTTGTTAAGTTTTGTTAAGAGTTTTTCATAACTCTTCTCTGTTCCTTTCTTCTTCTCATTCTCTCTTCCCTTGTGGTTTGATGCTTTTCTTTCGTGTTAAGTTTAGATGCTTTTCTTTATTTCTTTTCTATATTTCATTTTATAACTACTGTGAGATTCATATATAAAACCCTGTATGTATGATGCTTTTGAATTGTGGTGCTGGAGAAGACTCTTGGAGGACTCTGGAGAGTCCCTTAGACTGCAAGGGTATCAAACCAGTCAATCCTAAAGGAAATCAACCCTGAATATTCACTGGAAGAACCGATGCTGAATGTCTAGTATTTTGGCCACCTGATGTGAAGAGCCGACTCATTGGAAAAGACCCTGATGCTAGGAAAGATTGAGGGCATGAGGAGAAGGGGGTGACAGAGGATGAGATGGTTGGAAGGCATCACTGACTCAATGGACATGAGTTTGAGTAAACTTGAGAAGATAGTAAAGGACAGGGAAGGCTGGCTTGCCGTAGTCCATGGGATCACAAAGAGTTGGACACAACTTAGCAACTGAACAAATAAAATGTTTATAACAATCTGTTTAAGTTGATAGCAGCTTAAATTTAAACACATTTTTACTCCCTCCCACCATGTTTTATATTTTTGATTTCTCATTTTACATTGTTTTATTTTGTGTATCCCTTATGAATTATTGTTCAGTTCAGTTCAGTTCAGTTCAGTCACTCAGTCGTGTCTGACTCTTTGCGACCCCATTAATTGCAGCATGCCAGGCCTCCCTGTCCATCATCAACTCCCAGAATTCACTCCATCGAGTCAGTGATGCCATCCAGCCATCCCATCCTCTGTCATCCCCTTCTCCTCCTGCCCCCAATCNCAGACCCTAATCGTAGATCCCAGTTAAGCTATCTTGGACTTCTGACCTACAGAACTAGAAGTAAACAAATGTGTGTTGTTTTAAGCTTGTGTTGATACATAACACAGCAAGTAGAGAATAAATACAAACCTAATATCACCAAAATTCCCAACTTAAGCTGCTCTCCTCATTTGGCAAGTGTCTCCTGGGAGACTACGAGTAGAAAGGAAGGCATGAGGTAGGTTGCTAGCATCTTCTTCACTTTACTGCCTTATACTGAATGCCATTTCTCCTCTGTCTTGCTAGTCATGCTGTCTGACCCCACTAGGGTAGGATCAGTGAGAGAAAAAGAAAAAAAGAGGTAGGAAAGGTCCCACTTGATGGAAACTGCCATGATCTGGTGGTGGAACTCTCTGAGCTTGGAGTCGTTTAGAATTGACTACTCATTGGTCATCATTGATAGTCATGTCCAGTGTTGACTTCTCTTTTTGGAGGTATACCTGTGGTTTCTTTGGAGACTTCTAATGGCCTTCTTCAGGCTTCCTTTGTGACTTATCTGGTAAAGAATTTGCCTGAGATGCAGGAGACCTAGTTTCAATTTCTGGATCAGGAAGATGCCCTGGAGAAGGGAAAGGCAACCTACTCCAATAGTCTTGCTGCAGAATCCCTTGAACAGAGCAGCCTGGAGGGCTAAGTCCATGGGGTTGCAAAGAGGCAGATATGACTGAGCAACTAACGCTTTCACTTTCAGTGACCTTCTTCACTGTCCAGATCACTGATATATTTGGTTCACTTTCCAAATAACCATTCCCATCTCTCCCTCTCCACCCTAGTCATATCCTAGAGATCTTTACTTCTGGGTTACCCTGCTTTTGGAGGTTACCCACAGTGGTATGGTCTTTTCCAAATGGCTTCAGCTTGGTGAACTTGTGGAATATTCATGTAACACAAAGATAAGTCATAGATCCTGGTAAAGCAAGATGGTAGAAGTGTATCCACTGCAATGGCTGCCCTCTCTCCTTCTCAGCCAGCTCAGAAAGGCACTTGTGCTTAGAGACATTTTTCAACTGTGAGTTGGTTACCAGTCCATGGAGTCCCCAAGAGTCCACTTGGAAAATATCAAGCTCTCAAGTGGTCTCACTGAATGAAAGGTGATGGGAGAAGACAGGGAATCTCTGTCCCAAGATAAATGGTGATTGGTTGCCCAATATGCAGACATCTATCTTTAAAGAATTTCTGACATCCCTTTGAAATATTGAATGAAAATTTGGTTTAGGTTTATTTTAAAAGGTTTTTGACCATCTCCTTTGAGTGCCCAGCAGTGGTGGAAAACCTCACTGTGGAATGCAGAAGCACTTATCATCTATTGTTTTATCCTTTGTGTTTAGGAGCTGAGAAAGAATCTCATTGTAATACAGTATTACTATTAATTTTGCTTGGTTTAGTCTTTTCTATTAGATTCTAATCATTTTGGAGGCAAAGATTATGTTTGAAAAATAAAAATAGCCACTATTCATTAGTCATCTTCTCTATGACAGACTATGTTGCAGTGGAGCCTCCTTAACAATACTGTGCTTTAGATAACATTACTCGTATTGGGCAGATAAAAAACAGACTCAGCAAAGTTAAATAAATGCACAAGGTCACCCAGGTTTTTAAAGTTACAGTCTGAATTGACACATATCTTTCTTGATCCTACAATCTATTTTCTTTCTCTTAGGTAATGGTCTTATGGAAAGAACACTGGAATTAAAGGATCCATCTTTCAAATATTTCAAATCTTTGTAGCTGCAGCGTTCTATGCTGTTGTACTGTCCTACTAATTTATTTGTATAGTACCTCCACATTCATTGCAGACAACCTCAATAACAAACAGAGTGTGAACACTGCAGCACTTGGAAATAGATATGTGCATGTTATTCTACACTACAGCAACTGTGCTACCATTTGCCCTACTTTCACAGCTCCTTCTCCACCTTTTTAGCTGTCTCTACCAGCTTCCTCTTCCGGTTTCTTCAGAAGTTAAAAATACCTGCAAAAATTTTGGTAGAAACTTCTCTAATTGTATGATATTGAAAGAGAATGATTACCTCTAGAACTACTTCCTAATAAGCCCAATGTATTTTTCTAAGAACACTTTCTCCTCCTTCCCCACCTCTCTTTTCTTAGGAAACTCAAGAGACATTCCTTACTTTAGAGACAATGCCTTAATTCAAACTAAGGTATCCAAGTGCATAATTCCTATTGCTAAATAAATAAAAGAGAAAAAAATATTGCCATTCCTACTCTGACAAAGCCACCAGATAGTTTTGTCAGGGACTACAGAATCTTCTGGAGAAGTGAAAGCTATTTTAAAATATGATCTTATCTTTTATGAATGCATTCAGCTTTCCTTAGCTTCTTCTCAAAGCCTCAGTTTGAAATCAACCCTGTGTAAATGTCAAAGGCTTTAACTGAGATCTCAGAGAGTCATAGGTTAAATCCTAGCTAGTCCACTTATGAGCCGCATGATTTGGGACAAATTATTTAACCTCAGTCTTTTTTATCTATAATAATGGAGGATTTAAATGAAAGCAGCCTGAATCCTTTATTATTACAAAGACACAGTGGATGATATAATAGGGAAATGTATACAAAGCACTCAACACTGTGCTTAACACCAAGCANAATTATTTAACCTCAGTCTTTTTTATCTATAATAATGGACGATTTAAATGAAAGCAGCCTGAATCCTTTATTATTACAAAGACACAGTGGATGATATAATAGGGAAATGTATACAAAGCACTCAACACTGTGCTTAACACCAAGCATTCACAAAATTGTAATGGTTTTCATCATATTATAATCTTAAAGAGGAAGGATGTATGTGATTTCCCTGGTCCAGTTGTTGGGACTTCACTTTTCACTGGAGGAGGTGTAGGTTCAATTCCTGATCATGGAGCTAAGATTCCATGTGCCTTGTGACCAAAAAAACCATAGACATAAAACAGAAGCAATATTGTAACAAATTCAGTAAAGACTTTTTAAATGGTCTGTATTTTTAAAAAATCTTTAAGGAGAAAAAAAAGGGGAGGGGAGTAAAATGTAGAGGAAAAAGCATAGACTTTGAAATGAGAGAAGAAACAGTTGAAATACTGGTTCTGACAAATTCTGTGGCTTTGGATGTGCTCCCTAATAATTATAATATTTGGTTAATCCATCATAAAATCGTTTTAATGGTGATATTTACCTTATGAGACAGTTGTGAGGACTAAAGATAACCTATTTTAAATGCCCAGCACGGACACTTTGAAAAGACTAACCTGTTACTTCTCTTAGTTCTGTGAAAGCCTGTACAATAGTGGGGCACAAGCATACATAAATGTGCTACCCAGAAGCTCAATAACAGCTCCCTAATGGGTAGTTGCAAGCAATCCATGATAATTAGGACCCTGACATAGTATCATTGATTGTTGCCTGCATGTTTCAGCCATATTACTCTAACACTACTTGTAAGAAAACAAGCAAACAAGATTTTACAGCATAATTTGTCTTTGATATTTCCATCGTATATGACTAAACTGTTATGTGAAAAGTTGACAACAGGACTATTCAACTATTCTCAGTATCTTTTTCTTTTTTATTAGAAATGGCTAGTAACTATCACAATTCTTTACAGAATCCAAAAGCTATGTATCCAAGCAATTAAATAAAAAATATTTACAAACTAGACCTATTAATTCACTGTTTTTCTTAACTTTTAAAAATGGTTTATTCATTCTTTCTGCTTTTGACTTTTAAATAAAGTCACAAAGCATCTTAGAGAAAGTTTGTGGTTCAGATCCTTAGAGAAAAAAGTGAGCTATATTTCTGGATTAATCTGAAGTTTGCAATTTCTGTGATTCTAGAAAATATTACAAATTGTGTCATGATAATTCCTATAATAAAAAAAAATTACTCATAATTTTTGTATACTCCAACTTTCCACCTATACCTTTATCTCCACTTTTAAATTCCTATATATTTAGTTCTAATATTCACATTTTAGCCAGAAAGTCAGACGTGGTTTAAGAATGTTATAATGAAAAAGAGATGAAAATAAAATGAAAAATGCTTATATCTTCTCCATGTTAATCTAAATTTTATATTTTAGAGTTGTATAATAAGCTCATATAAATCAAAAATAACTACTAACACATTTTATTTGTATCACATAAATTTAAATTTTTATGACTTCCTTCATAAAAATCTTATGGGAATAAGATATTTTGCCAGATACACTTGTAAAAATCAGAGGTAAAAACCAACTCACAAAAGATTTGAAAGCAATAAGATAATATAAGCTACATAAATCAGCAAGTTGTGATAAAAGAAAAGATAAAGGAGAAAGGTAAACAGTGATCATAAAATAAATTAAAATTCCAATATATCTATTAGAAAGGCAAATCTTATATTTTTAAGGTTAAAGTTATAAGCAGGCATTTCCTAAATATGAAACATTTCATAATACTCATGTCAAAATGTGAAAATTTTCACTAAAAAAAAAGTGTCTGTATAATAGAGATAATAGTCCACCAATTGGCTTTTAGTTGTGAAATAGCCTTTCCTATGAAGTATTATTACTATTTTCTTGGCACATAAATTATCATGGGGAGATGAAAGAGACATATTCTAAATGTTATTTATTTATTTATTTTTCCTGTGTCCATCAAGTGAGGGCTTTGCAGTGTAGTGTTCAGGGAAGGAAAATTTTCTTTTTTATTTTTCTAGGTTCTGTGGCTGGTCTGAGTATTAAATTTGGTATAAGATAGATTAAATTAAATTTGGTGTTTAAGACAAATTAAATTTGGTGTAAGGCTTCCCTGATAGCTCAGTTGATAAAGAATTCACCCAAAATGCTGGAGACCCCAGTTCAATTCCTGGNTAGGTTCTGTGGCTGGTCTGAGTATTAAATTTGGTATAAGATAGATTAAATTAAATTTGGTGTTTAAGACAAATTAAATTTGGTGTAAGGCTTCCCTGATAGCTCAGTTGATAAAGAATTCACCCAAAATGCTGGAGACCCCAGTTCAATTCCTGGGTCAGGAAGATCCGCTGGAGAAGGGATAGACTACCCACTCAAGTATTCCTGGGTTTCCTTGTGCCTCAGCTGGAAAAGAATCTTGCAATGCAGGAGACCTAGGTTTAATCCCTGCTTTGGGAAGATCCCCTGAAGAAGGGAAAGGCTACCCATTCCAATATTCTGGCCTGGAGAATTCCATGGACTGTATAGTTCATGCATTCACAAAGAGTCGGATACGACTGAACCACTTTTACTTTCACAAGACAGATTAACAGGAGAAAAAAAAAATCAACTACATGTATGCACACAAGAACCCACCTGCCAATGCAGATAGANGTGGGTGGGTGGATGGATAGTTGGATGGGTGGGTGTAGCTGCTGTACTGTTTTCTTTTCCCCCAGGTGTCTGAGTTCCCTGACCAGGAGTTCCTTGAGAGAAACATGGAGATCCAGCATCAGACCCATTGGCCTGTGTTCTTCAGATGGAGACATTTAATAGGTAGTTGGGTTGTGGTGTCTTATTTGACTGCTAATAACAGAGATCTAATGACAATGGCTTGAGTCCATAAAGGTTTTCTTTTTCTTTGATGAGTTTGATAAGGGTTCAGCCCTCAATGATACCAGAGTTGGGAAAAATGAACAGGGAGGAGGCACTTTCCTCTCCATCAGTCTCCACTCCAGGGCTTCACCCATTTGGGGCCACAGACCCCTGGGCCTCTGGTGAAGCCTATGGACTCCTTCCCAGAATAGCCTTTTTAAATACATAGAAGATACGCAGAATTACAAAAGAAGCCAATTATACTGAAATAGGGAGGCACTGTGGCAGAAAGTGAAGAGGAGCTAAAAAGCCTCTTGATGAAAGTGAAAATGGAGAGTGAAAAAGTTGGCTTAAAGCTCAACATTCAGAAAACGAAGATCATGGCATCTGGTCCCATCACTTCATGGGAAATAGATGAGGAAACAGTGGAAACAGTGTCAGACTTTATTTTGGGGGGCTCCAAAATCACTCCAGATGGTGACTGCAGCCATGAAATTAAAAGATGCTTACTCCTTGGAAGAAAAGTTTTGACCAACCTAGATAGTATATTCAAAAGCAGAGACATTACTTTGCCGACTAAGGTCCGTCTAGTCAAGGCTATGGTTTTTCCTGTGGTTATGTATGGATGTGAGAGTTGGACTGTGAAGAAGGCTAGCGCCGAAGAATTGATGCTTTTGAAGTGTGGTGTTGGAGAAGACTCTTGAGAGTCCCTTGGACTGCAAGGAGATCCAACCAGTCCATTCTGAAGGAGATCAACCCTGGGATTTCTTTGGAGGGAATGATGCTGNTGAGTTAGACAAGGCTGTGGTCCTAGTGTGATTAGATTGACTAGTTTTCTGTGAGTATGGTTTCAGTTTGCATAACTATGGAAAAGCTGAGTTTATGAGACTATGAGGAAAAGTTCAACATTTAAAACATAATTCTTATGATATTACTTTTAAACATAAAAATAGAAAAATATAGATTATGTGAAACAATTTTTAATTATTTTAGTTGGAAACATAAAAATAATTTTCTAGTATATTTATTTACAACACTTAGAAAAGTGACACTGTTGAAAGTCCATTTCCTGAATCTCTATTAATAAAGATTTAATACCACTTCTCTCTTTTTTTTATTATTTAAAGATTCCTTTCAAAGTTGAAATAAACTTTGGCTTCTAGGTTTGTCATCAGAATAATGCAGATTCAGTCATTCTATAAGTAAACACTTTTTGAGCCAAGGTACCATTCTGGACTCTGATGATATAGCCATGAACAAAACAGAAAAGAAATTTACTCTTGTAGCACTTATTGTTAAGCAATACTGGTATTCTGAAAGTGAAGAGGAACTAAAAAGCCTCTTGAAGAAAGTGAAAGTGGAGAATGAAAATGTTGACTTAAAGCTCAACATTCAGAAAACGAAGATCATGGCATCTGGTCCCATTACTTAATGGGAAATAGATGAGGAAACAGTGGAAACAGTGTCAGACTTTATTTTGGGGGGCTCCAAAATCACTCCAGATGGTGACTGCAGCCATGAAATTAAAAGATGCTTACTCCTT
>SJYV01029018.1:45842-145152 GCA_006410875.1 Neotragus pygmaeus | reverse complement strand
CTAGACAGCATATTAAAAAGCAGAGGCATTACTTTGCCAACAAAGGTCCATCCAGTCAAGGCTATGGTTTTTCCTGTGGTCATGTATGGATGTGAGAGTTGGACTGTGAAGAAGGCTGAGTGCCAAAAAATTGATGCTTTTGAACTGTGGCATTGGAGAAGACTCTTGAGAGTCCCTTGGACTGCAAGGAGTTCCAACCAGTCCATTCTAAAGGACATCAGTCCTGGGTGTTCTTTGGAAGGACTAATGCTAAAGCTGAAACTCCAGTACTTTGGCCACCTCATGCGAAGAGTTGACTCATTGGAAAAGACTCTGATGCTGGGAAGGATCGGGGGTAGGAGGAGAAGGGGATGACAGAGGATGAGATGGCTGGATGGCATCACTGACCCAATGCACATGCGTTTGAGTGAACTCCAGGAGTTGGTGATGGACAGGGAGGCCTGGCGTGCTGCCATTCATGGGGTCGCAAATAGTCGGACACGCCTGAGCAACTGAACTGAACTATAGTTCTGTGAATATAGGTGTTTTACTTCCAAAATTAATAGAAGAAAAAGAAATATCAAAGCAGAAATCAAAATAGAGCATTGAAAAGTAGAAAAGTTCAATGCAACTAAGAGTTGGTTCTTTATAAAGATAAAATTAATAAACCTTTAGTTCCACATCAAGATAAAGAGCCAAAATAAATAAAAATTAGAAATAATAGAAATATTAATAGATAATTAGGTATTATAATTTGTTATAACTGATATCACAGAAAAACTAAGAACGATCATATATAGCAATAAAATATAACTAGAAAAAGTGGTCAAATTTCTAGAAACGTACACTCTCTCAAGAATGAATCAAAAAAGAATAAAAAAACTATTAACAAACCGATTACCAGTAATGAAATTGAATAAATACTAAAAAAAAAAAAAAAAATTCCGAATAGTTCCAGGGCCAGATGTATTCACAGGTGAATTCTACCAAAAATAAAGAAAATGTAATATCTTTCCTTTTTAAACTATCCCAAAAAATTATTGAGGGAGAAACTCTCTTGAACTCATTCGACAAGTCCAGCACCACTTTGATGCAGAACCAGAAAATATATCACAATAAAGAAAATCACAGGTCAATAACTGATGTATAAAAATGTAAAAAATTCTCAACAAAATATTATCAAACTGATTTCAACAATATATTAAAAAGATCATACACCATGAACAAGTGGGATTTATCACAGTGATAAAATTATGATTCAATATTCATAAATCAACATACTGAACAAACTGAAGAATAAAATGATATAGTCATCTCAATAGATGCAGAAAAATCTTGTGAAAAAAGATTAGCACCATTTATGACAAAAATCTCCAGAAAGTCGATAGAAAGAACATATCTCAACATAATGAAGGCCATATATGACAAGCTGACAACTAACATACTAAGTGATGAAAAGTAGATCTGTAACAAAACAAGGATACCCACTCTTGCCACTTTTGTTCAATATAGCATTGGAAGTTCTAGTCACAGCAGTGTGACAAGAAAAAAGTAAATAAAAGGAATCCATATTGGGGAAGAATAAACAAATCTGTCAGTGATTATAGATGGCATAATACTATATATCAAAAAGCTAAATATACCACCAAAAAGAAAAAAATAACTATTAAAACTCATCAAGAAATTCAATAAAGTTGCAAGATCAAAATAAATACACACAAATCTGTTGTGTTTCTCTACATTAACAACAAACTATCAGAAAGAGGGAAAAATCTCATTTACAATTGCATCAAGAAGAATAAAATATCTTGGACTAAATCTATTCTGTTCTTCATTAATTTTTTTTTAATTTATTTATTTATTTATTTTTAAATTTAACTTTACAATACTCTATTGGGTTTGCCATACATCGACATGAATCCACCACAGGTGCACACAAGCTCCCAATCCCGAATCCCCCTCCCACCTCACACCCCCCAGCGTCTCTCTGGATCATCCCCGTACACCAGCCCCAAGCATCCTGCATCCTGTATCAAACATAGACTGTTCTTCATTAATTTTTTCCATCTTCTAATTTTGTGTTTAATTTACTTCTTTTACTCAAAGTGGAAATTTAGGTTACTGGTATAAACTACTTTTCCACTTTTATAACATGAGCATTTATAAATGTCAATTTCTCTCTGAAAACTGCTTTATCTGTATCCTATATGTTTGGATATGCTAATATTTCCTAATTTTTTCAGGATTTTTAATTTGCTCTTTTCGCTATTCAAGACTATTTTGTTAATTTTTACTCTTGTGAATTTTCCACATTTCCTTTGTTACTTTTAATTTAGTTCTATTGTTGTCAAAGAGCATGTTTTGTATGATTTCAGTCCTTTTAAATTTATTGAAGCTTGTTTTATGGTCAACCATATGGTCTATCTTGGAAAATGTTTCATGTGCATGGCAGAAGAATATGTATCCTGCTGTTGTTTAATGCAGTGTTCTATAGATATCTGTTAGGTCTCATTGGTTTATAGTGCTGTTCAAAATTTTAATTTCCTTGTTGATCTTCTGTTAAGTTGTCATATCCATTACTTAAAGTGGGGCATTGATGTCCCCAACTAATATTACTGACTTGTTCATTTCTCCCTTAAATTTTTTTCAGATTTTTCTCTATGTATTTTGAGTTTCTCATCTTAGGTAAATATACCTTTAAATTGTTATATCTCCCTGAAGTATTGATGTTTTAAATATTATAATACATTCTTCATTTTGCTCTACTTTCCCATATGTATTATATCTTTTTGTTCTCTGGGCTCATTTAGTAGCTTCTTTTGCATTGGGTGGATGTTTATGCTTTAAACTATTGATGATTAAAATAATTTTTGACTATATATTTTAAAATTTTTCTTAGTTATTCTAAGGGTTGCCATCTACACATAACTTAAGATAGTCTACTTCAAATTCATATGGAATTAATTCTAAGTACAGATAATTTGGGCTTCCCAGGTGGCTCATGATAAAGAACCCACCTGCCAATGCAGAAGACATAAGAGACACCAGTTCAATTCCTGGGTCAGGAAGATCCCCTGGAGGAGGGCATGGCAACCTGCTTCAGTATCTTGTCTGGAAAATGCCATAGACAGAGGAGCCTGGTTGGCTACACTCTCAGTTCAGTTCAGTCACTCAGTCATGTCAGACTCTGTGGCCCCACAAACTGCAGCACGGCAGGCTTCCCTGTCCATCACCAACTCCTGGAACTTAATCAAACTCATGTCCATTGAGTTGGTGATGCCATCCAACCATCTCATCCTTTGTCATCCCTTCTTCTTCTGCCTTCAATCTTTCCCAGCCTCAGGGTCTTTTCAAATGAGTCAGTTCTTCACATCAGGTGGCCAGAGTATTGAAGTTTCAGCTTCAGCATCAGTCTTTCCAATGAATATTCCGGATTGATTTCCTTTAGGATTGACTAGTGTGATCTCCTTACTGTCCAAGGGACTCTCAAGAGTCTTCTTCAACACCACAATTCAAAAGCATTAATTCTTCGGCACTCAGCTTCCTTTATAGTCCAACTCTCACATCCATACATGACTACTGGAAAAACCATAGCTTCGACTAGACAGACCTTTGTTGGCAAAGTAATGTCTCTGCTTTTTAATAAGCTGTCTAGGTTGGTCATAGCTTTTCTTCCAAGGAGGAAGCATCTGTTAATATCATGGCTGCAGCCAGCATCCGCAGTGATTTTGGAACCCCCCAAAATAGTCTGTCACTGTTTCCATTGTTTCTATTTGCCATGAAGTGATGGGACTAGATGCCATGATATTCATTTTTTGAATGATGAATTTTAAGCCAACTTTTTCTCCTCTTTTACTTTCATCAAGAGGCTCTTTAGTTCCTCTTCACTTTCTGCCATAAGGGTGGTGTCATCTGCATATCTGAGGTTATTGATATTTCTCCCAGCAATCTTGATTCCAGCTCATGTTTCTTCTAGTCCAGCGTTTCTCATGATGTACTCTGCATATAAGTTAAATAAGCAGGGTGACAATATACAGCCTTGACATACTCCTTTCCCAATTTGGAACCTGTCTGTTGCTCCATGTCTGGTTCCAACTGTTGCTTCCTGACCTGCATACAGATTTCTCAGGAGGCAGGTCAAGTGGCCAGATATTCCCATCTCTTGAAGAATTTTCCAGTTTGTTGTGATCTTCACAGTCAAAGGCTTTGGTGTAATCAATGAAACAGAAGTTGATGTTTTTATGGTATTCTCTTGCTTTTTCTATGATCCAATGCATGTTGGCATTTGATCTCTGGTTCCTCTGCCTTTTCTAAATCTAGCTTGAACATCTGGAAGTTCACATCTGGGCAACAGGGTTTCAAAGAGTAGGACACAACTTAACCGACGCACATAGATAATTTACTCTTGTATAGTTCTTGCTTCTGTGAGTATTATGTCTACATATGTTATGCTTCAAAAACATATTTTTATTATTATTACTTACATAATTTAATGAATCTGAGACAATAAAGAGAGCAAGTATATCTTTCTAGGTTTTTTATATTAATCTTCTTATTTGCTATTTCTGGTTCTCTTTTTCTCTTCTAATGGATTTGAGTTATCTAGTATCATTTTCTATATATTTTCAATGTAGCTTTGTTCTCATCTTCTTGCTTTTTAATATTTTGTCAAGTATATTACAGTATACAGTTTATATGGTATAGGACCAATAATACTAGATAGATATATAAACATTTAAAATCATCTAAGAAAAGAAAGAAAAATGCAATTATATTGCCTTTTATAATTATGTACATAATTACCTTTACCAATGCTTTTTATGTTTTCTCACCCTGTGGTTTTAAATTACTGTCTGGTTTCTTCTGCTTTCAGCCTGAAGAATTTCCTTCAGTGTTTAGAATAAAATAGATTGGCTAATAATGAGTTCTCTCACATATAACTGAAAATTACTTATCTCCCTTTAATTTTTGAAAAACATTTTACATGATGTAAGATTCTTACATGAAATTCTTTCCCTTTCAGTTATTCAAATATGCTATTCTATTCCTTCTGCTTTTCACTGTTGTTATTAAGAAGTTAACTGTTAGCCTTATTGCCTTTCCATTATATGTGATGAGTCATTTTTCTCTTACTGATTTCAAGATATTCTCTTTGTGTCTGGTTTTCAACATTTTGAGAATGATATGTTTGAGTGTAGTTCTCAGTCCCCCAAACTCAGAAAATCTATTTAATATTAAGAAGACAGCTGTTTTGATCCATGACAACTATTCTAGGAAGGGCTTTTAGGTTCAGTGAGCTGCACCTTTGCCCTCTTGATCACATTTTTACTTAAAATTTGGTGGATTTTTTAAAAATACCCCCACTAACCCTAATTCTAGGAACTAAATTGATCATTGTGAGCAAGTCACTCAACATTTCTCACCTACAGAAATAAGAACAATTGAAGTTTCTTCATTTGTTCTTTAAATCAGAGGATTAGTTGCCTGTACATGAAGCAATTTCAACATGCTTTCATGTGATCGTGAGTTGGAATTTGAAAATAACTTACAAATGAATATTCTTTTCATATTTCAAACTTTGAAAGAATTTTTTATGTGGTGTAGAACTCTGTCACTTTGATCACTTGATTCTATGGGTGCTATCTTAAATAGCACAACTAGAAAATCCAAGTTGCTTTTAGTAAATCATGTGAAACCACTTCTAGGTGAGGCCATTTGTATCCAAAGTTGTAATTCAAGATTTGGTATATGAAAATGTAAAATGACCCAAGAGCTTTCCCCTGATATCTTAGCTGAAATAATTCTAGTTTGTTTAAGGAGCTAAGTGATATACCTTTATGAAAAAGTTCATTGTTAGCTTTCCAACTAATCAATTTCTTTCTTGTGGGGAAACAGTACATCCTTGATAACAGCTCTCCAAGGTCACAGAGAACCTCATGACTATCTAAGTGAAAGTAGCTTTTTTTCTCCTTAAGACACCTATGTTGGAGCTTATACATGGGTGACTCAAAGAAAATACTCCAAAAAAAAGTACCAATGGTAATTTTTTTCAAAATTAAAATACTGCAATCATTCTATGAAATATCACAACATCAAGTATAATATGAATGGTTGCAACTCTAATGAAAAATTAATTATGCCATCTAGCAATAAATTTGGATACAATTATTTTAAAGTGTTATTGGACTTTAGCAAATTGCAATCATATTGAGGTTATGAATAAAACAACAGTAAAGTTTGCTAAGTAGCGTCATAAAATTCTGGATACATACTTCATTGGATATGGAACTCCTTATTCATGTAAGTGATAATAAATGAGGTAACACTATGCTCCAATTACTCTATATGAGATGGCACATAAAAATAATTGTGTCTAGTTGAATCGATGTAAAGTATTTTAAAAATTGCTTCCTATTGCCCCTTCATTCCATCTCAGATAATTTAAGATTTTACGCTAACTCATTGGTGGATAATTTAATAGATGTTAAATCAATGCATTGGAATAATGTAAACTAAGTAATTTCATCTGAATAGCTATTTTTTTCCAAAAGCAAGTTTGAAAAAACTTTTTTCCAAAAACTTTTACTTTTACAAAGATAAAATTTGACAACTGATGCTTAATTTTTTTTTTTAATTGATCTCTCCATTTTGTTTGTCTTTATTTGGCCTCAGGATGATCCCTGGCAACTCCAGATCACCACCAATTGGTGGTTAACATTTTGGTCTATCCCTATTTTATGTTACATAAATATTCTATATGTTTGGAAAATTTCTATTAGAGTTATTTGTATTTTACAGTCTTAGTAATTCCATTTTAAAAAGTTAACTCAATATTTTTAATTTTAGAAGTAATTGCTTAGCCTAGTGTAAGCATACTTGCATTATTATTTGTTCAGGAAAGTTTTCAAAATATCTATGGGGGGTGTGAAAGATTTTGGAATATGAAAATCTGGTCTTCATCTAGAATCTAATCCATTCAATAGAGAACTTCAACCACTGTAGAACTCAATGCATCTGCATAAATGAAAATCAATTGAATTGATTTTGACAGACTTGCTCTACTGACTTCAATTCAAAACTCAATTACACATAGTGTTCCAGAATAAGATAATTACAGTGACCAACAGAAGCAGAGTTTTATTTAATTTTGCAAAGGTCTTGCATTGTTTGAGTTTTCAATGAAATGAAAAATTTTTAATTTAATCACTTATAGTATGAATCTATAATATGCTTATACTTGGCAAGTGCAAAGAAGTCTATTCTTTCACTGATGTGAGAAGAATATAGATGGACAATTACCAGCACTAATGGTTCAGCTCTTTTTCTCCAGACATCTGCCGCATGTACGCTTTCTGTCCAAAGGATTCTGATGGGTCATTTTGTGGATAATTTGACATCAACATTCCAGCAATATGAAAGGAAAGGTCTGAGATATAGGTGCTTTTTCCCATTTTGGGGAAAGCCCAGGGGAAAGAAAGAAGGCAGGTGATTCAACCTCACCATCTTATAAACTTGCTACTGACACACAGTAGATTCCTTTTCTATCAGTTGCTTTCAGTACAATATATAATGTTGTTTAAAACTGCTCCTGATATAACAAACAACTAAAACTTCTGGGCTTCTTGGGTACAGTTGTGTGGAAAATGTGGTATAAGTTATGTACTTTTCTAAGTATAAAATGGGGATGATTTACAACCTAAATGGCATTTTCTGTGTAAATGACATGAACACACCTCTGCTAAGACCTAAGATGTTAATGTGGATCAAAGCATGTCCAATGTAGGGAGAGAGAACCTGGGAAGCTTCATTAAGGAGCCTTGATTATTTGAAAATGTCTTACTTTCCTTTCACTTTTTAAAGTTTTGCTAGGTACAGGTTTCTTGAGCCACAGGTTTTTCTTTTAGCACTTTGAATATGTCACTGCACTTTGAATATGTCATTGCAAAGTCTTCTGACCTTCAATACTTCTAATAAAAAGTCCATTGTTAATCTTATTGAGATTCTCTTTTACATTAAAAGCCATCTTTTCTTTCTTCTTTAAAAATTTTCTCTGTCTTTGGCTTTCTATAATTTGAGTATTATATGTCTAGATGAAAATTTTTTTGTGTTGGGGACAATTTTGTTGTGTTGGAGGAGTTGAAAATTAGTGTTTTCCATCAGATCTGGAAAGATTCCAGTCATAATTTCTTCAAATAAATTTTCTGTCTTTTTCTCTCTCTCCTCTTCTGGAGTTTTCATTGTTTACATGGGTATATGTTAATGGTACTCCATGCTTCTTTAAGACTCCGTTCATTTCCCTTTATTTTTTTTTTCCATTCTATTGATTAGGCAATCTCTATTGATTGATCCTAATGTATATTTTGTTTTGTTTTTCTGGCAGCTCAACCTTTTTGTTGAGCCCTTATAGAGATGTTTTTGTTTAAATTATTGTATTTTGCTAATTGGAGAAGGAAATAGCAACCCACTCCAGTATTCTTGCCTGAAAAATTCCATGTACAGAGGACCCTGGTGGGCTACAGTTCAAGGGTTGCAAAAGAGGTGAATACGACTTAGTGGCTAAACAACAATTTTCTAAATAGACTGCTTCAAACCATTGGTCTGCAAAGAAGACTCAGACTTTAATATCCCAGATTTTAATCTTCAGAATATCAGAGTTATGAAATATTCATAGTATGAAAGGACCTGAGAGATTATTTAGGACAATACCCCCATTTTATATATAAGAGAAATAAGGAAATAAAGATAGGAAATAAAAGGCAAGGATTTCTTTATCTAAGAATGAGGAATTTCAGAGACTAAACTTATATTCATCAGTCATAAATAAAATGAGATGACCATTTCAACATATAATACACTAGGGGCTATGGCACATACACAAATTATTAGCATAAAAGTAGAAAGTGATTTATGAAATAAGACAACAATAATATTAAAATACACTTCGCATTATACTCACTTCATCTATTTATTCATTTAGCAAAACTTTCAGAACTCCTACTATGTATTTGTTACTTACAAAAAATAACAGCTAATATTTGAGCTTTTACTAATCTTTTGAATACTGTTTTAAGCACTCTGTACCCTCTAACATATAACAGGCACTCTTATAGTCTCAGTTTAGACGAGAGAACCAAACTACCAAGGGGTCAATAGTAACAGCATCATGTAGCACTAATTTAGGCCAGGTACAGCTATACGTTGGCTTCCCTGGTGGCTCAGTGGTAAAGAATCTGCTTGCCACTGTAAGAGACTCAGGTTCAACCCTTAGGTCAGGAAGACCCCCTGGAGAAGGAAGTGGCAACCCACTCCAGTATTCTTGCCTGGGAAATCCAATGGACAGAGGAGGCTGGCAGACTGCAGTCCATGGGGTCACGAGAGACAGATTCAACTTAGCAACTAAACAAGAACAGCTGTTATAAGTATTCATTTAGTCATCATAATAAAGTTCTGAGATAAGTCTTGCCACTTTGTTATTATTCTTGTTTGCATTTAACAGATGAGGAAATAAATCATAGATCAATTACATAATCTCTATAAGAGCAGCCACAAAATTAAAAGACACTTGTTCCTTGGAAGGAAAGCTATGACAAATCTAGAAAGCATATTAAAAAGCAGAGACATCATTTTGCCAGCAAAGGTCCATATGAGTCAATGTTATGGTTTTTCCAATAGTCATGTATGGATGTGAGAGTTGGACCATAAAGAAGGCTGGGTGCCAAAGAACTGATGCTTTTGAACTGTGGTGCTGGAGAAAACTCCTGAGAGTCCTTTGGACTGCAAGGAGATCAAACCAGTCAATCCTAAAGGAAATCAACCCTGAATATCTGTTGGAAGAACTGATGCTGAAGCTGAAGCATCAATAGTTTGGCCATCTGATGCAAAGACCCAATTCATTGGAAAAGACGCCGATGCTGGGAAAGATTGAATGCAAAGGGAAAAGGGGGCAGTAGAGGATGAAATGGTTAGATAGCCTCACTGTCACAATGAACATGAGTTTGAGCAAACTCTGGGTAATAGTGAAGGACAGGGAAGTGTGGTGTTTTGCAGTCCATATGATCACAAAGAGTCAGATATGACTTAACGACTGAACAATAATACAACAATAAGAGCAGACATGCAGGAAGTGGCAGAGTCGCTGTCTGAACCCCAGAATCTGGCTTCCTAAGTTTACCATGTAGCAACCAGTATACACCCATGCTTCTGCTCTTAACAGCTATGTTACGCCATACCTGCGCAGTGGCTATCTGTCTGGTAAGTGACACCACAGACCTAAAGACTACTAAATTATTTTCTCAAGCTGCTGTAAAAATATACTCTGAAAATCTGTTTAAAATAACAGATATTTGTTGTCTCCCAGTTCTGGAGGGCAGAATTCTGAAATTAAGGTCTCAGCAGGCCCATGATGCCTCTGAAGCCTTGAGGAGAAGATTCTCTCTTTCTTCTTTCTTTCTGTTAGCCCCAAGCATTCTTTGTCTTGTGGTAGCATAGCTCCAATCTGTTTCCATTTTCATGTTGCTATTATCCTCCTTATTGCCAAATTCAGACTTAAATTGAAGAAAGTGGGGAAAACCACTAGACCATTCAGATATGACTTCAGTAAAATCCCTTATGATTATACAGTGGAAGTGAGAAATAGATTTAAGGGACTCGATCTGATACACAGAGTCCCTGATGAACTATGGACGAAGGTTCGTGACATTGTACAGAAGACAGGGATCAAGACCATCCCCATGGAANTCAGTAAAATCCCTTATGATTACACAGTGGAAGTGAGAAATAGATTTAAGGGACTCGATCTGATACACAGAGTCCCTGATGAACTATGGACGAAGGTTCGTGACATTGTACAGAAGACAGGGATCAAGACCATCCCCATGGAAAAGAAATGCAAAAAGGAAAAATGGCTGTCTGAGGAGGCCTTACAAATAGCTGTGAAAAGAAGAGACATGAAAAGCAAAGGAGAAAAGGAAAAATATAAGCATCTGAATGCAGAGTTCCAGAGAATATCAAAGAGAGATAAGGAAGCCTTCCTTACCGATCAATGCAAAGAAATAGAGGAAAAGAACAGAATGGGAAAGACTTGAGATCTCTTCAAGAAAATTAGATACACCAAGGGAACATTTCATGCAAAGATGGGCTCGATAAAGAACAGAAATGGAATGGACCTAACAGAAACAGAAGAGATTAAGAAGAGGTAGCAAGAGTACACAGAAGAACTGTACAAAAAAGATCTTCAAGAGCAAGATAATCACAATGGTGTGATAACTCACTTAGAGCCAGACCTCCTGGAATGTGAAATCAAGTGGGCCTTAGAAAGCATCACTATGAACAAAGTTAGTGGAGGTGATGGAATTCCAGTTGAGCTATTTCAAATCCTGAAAGATGATGCTGTGAAAGTGCTGCACTCAATATGCCAACAAATTTGGAAAACTCAGCAGTGGCCACAGGACTGGAAAAGGTCAGGTTTCATTCCAATCCCAAAGAAAAGCAATGCCAAAGAATGCTCAAACTAGCACACAGTTGCACTCATCTCACATGCTAGCAAAGTAATGCTCAAAATTCTCTAAGCCAGGCTTCAGCCGTACATGAACCATGAACTTCCTGATGTTCAAGCTGACTTTAGAACAGGCAGAGGAACCAGAGATCAAATTGTCAACATCCACTGGATCATGGAAAAAGCAAGAGAGTTCCAGAAAAACATCTGCTTTATTGACTATGCCAAAGACTTTGACTGTGTGGATCACAATAAACTGTGGANTGACTTGATGGACGTGAGTCTGAGTGAACTCCGGGAGTTGGTGATGGACAGGGAGGCCTGGCGTGCTGCGATTCATGGGGTCACAAAGAGTCGGACACAACTGAGCAACTGAACTGAACTGATTACCTTTCTGTGTGTCTTTCTTCTTCTTTGTATAGAGACACCAAGCAAATCAATCAGATTGAGATAGGAGCCCAGGCTACTCCAGTATGGCCTCACCTAGAGTGAAAAGTGAAAGTCACTCATTCATGTCCAACACTTTGTGACCCCATGGACTATACAGTCCATGGAATTCTCCAGGCCAGTATACTGGAGATTCCCTTCTCCAGGGGATCTTCCCAACCCAGGAATCAAACTCAGCCAAATACATTTGCAACAACCCAATTTCCAAAGGAGACATTCTGAGGTATTGAGGACTAGGACTTCAACATAGCTTTGTGGGGACACAGCTCAAACTATGTTTTTCAGTCTTGGTGACCCCATGGACTGCAGCATGCCAGGCTTCCCTGTCCTTCACTGTCTCCTGGAGCTTGCTCAAACTCATATCCATGGAGTTGGTGATGCTATCTAATCTTCTTATCCTCTATCACCCCGTTTTCCTGTACTCAATTTTTCCCAGCACCAGGGTCTTTTCCAATGATCCGGCTCTTTGCAACAGGTGGCTAAACTATTCAACCCATAACCACTGCAAAATCAGAATCTCCCTCTGGAGAAGTAAACAAAAGTACACACATACATATATATGCATACAATTACACTTTTTGAGAAATTTGATAGGGTTCCATTTGTCCTACTTTCCATCATTTTGTGTTTTTATGTGGTAAGTGCACTTAACATTATGTCTACCCTCTTAACAAATTTTAAAATGGACAATACCCTATAGTTAATTCTAGGCACTATGTTTGTACAGTAGATCTCTGAAGCTTACTCATCTTGCATAACTGAAAGTTCATACCCATAAAATCAAGAAATTAATAGTTTTAAAAGCTGAAAGAAATAATTGATTCATTCCCTATCCTAATGAAACCCCTGCCTTTAGTTTTGATGTGTCCACATGTACAAGTCTAAAGAAAGGAAAACTGTAATTTATATGTATTTCACATATTTATCATTATTTATGCTTCTAAAGAATCTTTATGGATACCAAATTTGCAGCTTTCTTAGTTTATTGCTGTATGTTTTGTGGATCTTTTAATTTATATTATTACTAGGTATTTAGAGATTTTTCATTTATTTCAACCAAGATATTAAAATATTATTACTATTTTCCAAAATATATTTTTTTAATTTATGCTTAGGATATATATTTTAGGGGTAAGGTTTAATAAATAAGTACATTTTGTAAACTAATGAAATACTATTGTATCCTAGTATACTATTGTGCCATTTTGTATAGTCAGGAGCAAAAGATATTTTCACCTCTTCCAACTTGGATATAAACTTCTCAAAAGAAATGGAAACATATGTCCACACAAAAACTAGTGCAGAAAAGTTCACAGCAGCATTATTCATAACAGCCCAAAGTCAAAAGACTCTGAATGATGATAAACTGTGAATAGACAAAGAAGATGTGGCATATCCATGGACTGGAATATATTTTGGCTATAAAAAGGAGTGAAGCACTGATACAGGCTATAACATGGGTAAATTTGAAAATATTATGCCAAATGAAAAAGCCACACACAAAGAGGCACAACTGTATGATTTATTTCATGTGAAATATCCAGAAGATGCAAATCCAGAGACACAAAGAGATTAGTGGTTGCTTAATTAAATTAACTAAACCCCATTTCAATTAACTGAGTTTAATTGAAGGGATGGCCAAAAGGGTTTAAAATTAGATTGTGTCAAGGTTGAACAACTCTGTAAATACAAAAAAGCTATTGAATACCCTCAATGCAAATGGTATCATATTCAATTGTGTCCCAATAAAACTGTTAAGAAAACGATATGTGGAAAATTATATGAGAGTACAGATAGTACCATTTCTGCCAAAGACACCAAATCAGTAGGCAGAAAGTTAACGAAAGCCGAGAAAGGATTTTAATGTGTGCTTGCTCCCGTGTTTAGAAAGAAGATGAAAATAGGAATGCTTGTAATAAGAAATGGTGGTGTTTATTCCACACTAAGTGCTGAATCTTCTCAAAAAAGTCCTTGTGACTTTTTTGACTGTAAACTCTTGGAGATGTCCCCCTCACCCCAGGATTCCAACACCTTCATCAGGACCTTCATCTACATAACAGATGCCTAACTGATCTGAGATTGGTATTGCTTTTCCAGTCTTATAGGCTGCAGTCCATGGGGTCGCCAAGAGTCAGACACGACTGAACGACTTCACTTTCACTTTTCACTTTCATACACTGGAGAAGGAAATAGCAGCCCACTCCAGTGTTCTTGCTTGGAGAATCCCAGGGACGGGGGAGCCTGGTGGGCTGCCGTCTATGGAGTCACACAGAGTCAGACATGACTGAAGGGACTTAGCAGTAGCAGCACCTAGCACCCAGTACTAAAAAAACAATGAAAAAATAAAGATATAAATTGCTAGATAGTAAAGAATCTGCTTATTGAAAAGTATAGTTTTAGTTCTTTATTCTTATTATTGATAGGAAATCAGGAAAATGCTAGTCTCCCATAAGAAGTCAGATCTTCCTACCAAAAAGCGAAAGGTACTTAAAGGGAAATCCTCTTATAAGTGCTCAAAAAGACAAAAAAATTAAATTGCATCCCCAGCTATCACAGATTGATCTCTTAGTGACTCCGTTTGTGAGGTCTCACTGAGAGAAGGAAAACAGCACCAAGTGAGGTAACTGGTCCCACTCAGTCTTAGAAACCGAGAAAGAAATTAAAGAAGAAATCAGTGTTGGAGTTCCAGCTGGGTTTATAAATGAGGAAAAGTATTTAAATATGCTGCTCCAGTAGCACTGGCTGACCCTAGAGCACTGCCTTAACTTATTAATAGCAGTTCCTGAATCTTGTTTTTTAATGTAAGTTACTGTGCAGAAACTTTCCACCACCTTTTAAATGGCTTCAAGAGGCTTCATTAACCTGAGAGGAATTTAAGAGAAGGAGGAGAGAGCTAGCAGAGAAAGAGTGTTGGATGAGATGGACATCTGGGAAAGTAAATGGACAGACTGTTGGAGGAAGTCACAAAGAGACCCAAATAGAAAGAAACACAAACCTTAATACCAAGAAAGCAATAAAGAGACAGAACTACAAGCAAAGACAAAATAGTGGTTGGGAGAGAAAGAGATGATGAGTAGAGAAAAAAAATTTTTTTTCTTTTTTTTTTTTATTTTCTTTTCCTATACAATACTCTATTGGCTTTGCCATACATCAACATGAATCCACCACAGGTGTACACGAGCTCCCAATCCTGAATCCCCCTCCCACCTCCCACCCCACAACGTCTCTCTGAATCATCCCCGTGCACCAGCCCCAAGCATCCTGTATCCTGCATCAAACATAGACCGGGGTCTCGTTTCTTACATGATAGTATACATGCTTTTTTAAATCAGAGCACGTTATTCTTTCTTCAGATATACTAGGTTTCTAAAGCCACTAATGTGACTTGCTTCATATGCTGAGGACTGAATGATCGTTATATCCTGAAGGGCCTCTGAGAAGTTTGGCCAGTAGATAACTCTGAAAGAGGGGGGAGGGCTGATTTTCAATTTGGAAAAAGATTTCCAGGAAGCAGGCTGTTGTCCAGGATACAATATCTCACAAAAGCACACTTATTTAGAGCTGATCCCAAAGAGAAATATTTGTGGGAAATGGTTTTAGGATAGTAGAGAAAATAAAGGCCATTTTAAAAACCTGTTAAAAATGGTAGGAGTTGAACAGATAAAAGGGATAGGGGAGAACAGTTAAGCGGTGTTAACACGAGAAGGAAGAGAATAGAGTTGAAGTGAAAATAGCCACAGAGCAATGATGAAAAATGTCAAATGGAGTGAAGGACACAAGTAAGGGAATAAAATGTAACATTTGGATCAGTTGCAGAGGCATCTTGATGTCAATTTTTGCTATCAGTGCATGTTTCAATTTCATATGTAAAAATATTACATGAAATATCTTAGGAAAAATACTTAAAGACAGCACCAGGTACATTTTACATACTCAAAATATGGTTGCAAAATTTTTCATATATTGGGATATTTTGAAATTTAGATAAGCCAAGACAAAATAATCAGATAATATTGCATTTTAACAAGTGAAATTATTATCAAAATCCACAAGAACATCTTTCAGTTAATGTATAGAATATACATGGAGAGATTGTCCTCAAGATGTAGAACTTCCCCCACTCAGATTAAATAAATCAATACAGCTATTATTAAATATGTATGTTGCTCAACACTTCCCAGATATGACATTATTTCCCTTGGTTGACATAAACTTTTTTGAAGTAAATAGGACAAGAATCAGGATTTCCTTTGAATATTTAAAGAAAGTAATTTACAGAGAAGTTATTCTTATTTAAGGTGATAAATTTGATAAGTGACAAAAAATGATAAGACTGAGGTTGTTTCATAATTTTTGTTTGTTCAGATTTAGTGTTTTGTCTTTTCTAGATTTAACATAGTGCTCTCTTATTAATTCCTGCACAACTTGTTTCTATAACAAAAAAATGATGAAATATTTCTATATATATGACTAAAAAGTCCTAAAATTCAAATATTCTGGGCTTCACTGGTGGCTCAGAAGGTAAAAAAAAAATCTGCCTGTAATGCAGGAGACCCAGGTTCAATCCCTGGATTGAGAAGATACCCTGGAGGAGGAAATGGCAACTCCCTCCAGAATTCTTGCCTGGAAAATTCCATGGACAGAAGAATCTGGGGGGGTACAGTCCATGGTGTCACAAAGAATTGTACATGACTGAGTGACTTATACTTTCACATTCTGTTCATAGGTAATGCCAGCTTGAATAAAGGAATGTTACTTCTTTCAGTAAAATTCCCAGTCTGATTGTGGATCACACCATTTATCTTGAAAACAATGATAGAGAATTAAGCAGAGGCCATTTCATTATTTGGTTCTAAAACTATCAAAATTAAACTGAAAGCAAATAACTAGGGTTTTATTTCACAAGCAAGGCCTTTCTAAAAAATAAGGCAAAAAAATTTTTTTAATCTATGATTCTCCTAGGGCCCAATATGTGTGAATTCTCATTTTTAATTAATACTCTCACAAAGTAAATTATTGCTTGAAGTGTAAACAACAGAAAGAAATAAGTAGATTATTACAGTATACATAATCTTCACTTTGTATCGTGTGCAGTGTGCGAGAATTACAGAATTACTCGATCATGTCTAAATCCTCATTCTCACATTCTTTGCACTGTCAAAAATTGCTACAAATACAATCTAGTTGAAAGCAAACAAAAAGAGAAGAAAAAAAGGAAGACTTTTATTGCTATTTGTTGAAGCATTTAGAAATGACAAATATGTATGTGGATTTTCTTTATATGTAATAGGTTTGGCCCATAAAAAAGATAAGCTGCTTTGTCAGATCACCTGTCAATAAACTGTCATTGTCAGATAGGAGTACATTTCAGTGATGTGTTCACTGAATAGAAATCACATTTGTCTACTTCCCATTTAAAAAAAAAAAATTGTTTCTTTGGGAAGGAATTACACCATGAAAATTGGTTTAAATGATTTTTAGCTTAACAGCACTTGAATCGACATTTCTTAAAGATTGTAAAGATGAAAATGAACAAAGTATGAGTCTAGATTTTTTAGTGCTGTTGAGAAATTAAAATATTTAGAAAGGGCAAATGATCTACCAGCCAAGCTGAACATTGTCATAAATTGTGTATTACTGAGACCATTCAACAATCATGATGCCTCTTGTTGCCCATGTGCATATTAGCTATTGCTATTACTGCATATAAATTGTCNCCTTTGAATATTTAAAGAAAGTAATTTACAGAGAAGTTATTCTTATTTAAGGTGATAAATTTGATAAGTGACAAAAAATGATAAGACTGAGGTTGTTTCATAATTTTTGTTTGTTCAGATTTAGTGTTTTGTCTTTTCTAGATTTAACATAGTGCTCTCTTATTAATTCCTGCACAACTTGTTTCTATAACAAAAAAATGATGAAATATTTCTATATATATGACTAAAAAGTCCTAAAATTCAAATATTCTGGGCTTCACTGGTGGCTCAGAAGGTAAAAAAAAAATCTGCCTGTAATGCAGGAGACCCAGGTTCAATCCCTGGATTGAGAAGATACCCTGGAGGAGGAAATGGCAACTCCCTCCAGAATTCTTGCCTGGAAAATTCCATGGACAGAAGAATCTGGGGGGGTACAGTCCATGGTGTCACAAAGAATTGTACATGACTGAGTGACTTATACTTTCACATTCTGTTCATAGGTAATGCCAGCTTGAATAAAGGAATGTTACTTCTTTCAGTAAAATTCCCAGTCTGATTGTGGATCACACCATTTATCTTGAAAACAATGATAGAGAATTAAGCAGAGGCCATTTCATTATTTGGTTCTAAAACTATCAAAATTAAACTGAAAGCAAATAACTAGGGTTTTATTTCACAAGCAAGGCCTTTCTAAAAAATAAGGCAAAAAAATTTTTTTAATCTATGATTCTCCTAGGGCCCAATATGTGTGAATTCTCATTTTTAATTAATACTCTCACAAAGTAAATTATTGCTTGAAGTGTAAACAACAGAAAGAAATAAGTAGATTATTACAGTATACATAATCTTCACTTTGTATCGTGTGCAGTGTGCGAGAATTACAGAATTACTCGATCATGTCTAAATCCTCATTCTCACATTCTTTGCACTGTCAAAAATTGCTACAAATACAATCTAGTTGAAAGCAAACAAAAAGAGAAGAAAAAAAGGAAGACTTTTATTGCTATTTGTTGAAGCATTTAGAAATGACAAATATGTATGTGGATTTTCTTTATATGTAATAGGTTTGGCCCATAAAAAAGATAAGCTGCTTTGTCAGATCACCTGTCAATAAACTGTCATTGTCAGATAGGAGTACATTTCAGTGATGTGTTCACTGAATAGAAATCACATTTGTCTACTTCCCATTTAAAAAAAAAAAATTGTTTCTTTGGGAAGGAATTACACCATGAAAATTGGTTTAAATGATTTTTAGCTTAACAGCACTTGAATCGACATTTCTTAAAGATTGTAAAGATGAAAATGAACAAAGTATGAGTCTAGATTTTTTAGTGCTGTTGAGAAATTAAAATATTTAGAAAGGGCAAATGATCTACCAGCCAAGCTGAACATTGTCATAAATTGTGTATTACTGAGACCATTCAACAATCATGATGCCTCTTGTTGCCCATGTGCATATTAGCTATTGCTATTACTGCATATAAATTGTCCCAAAACATATACAGCAGCTTAAAAAACAAATGTATAACGGCTCATGTAGTCTCTGAGGTTAGGAATCTAGGAGTGGCTTCACCAGGTGTTTCTAGCTCAGGGTCTCTCATGAGACTGCAGTTGAGATGTTTGAAAGGACTGTGATAACCTAAAAACCTGATGAAAGCTGAAGAAGTCAATTCCAAGGTCTTTCCCTTACCCATAGGCTGCAGCCTTCTTTTCCTCCTTTCTTCATATGGATTTTTGATATGGTAGCTAAGTTCTACTGCAAGGCTTGAATGTACTTTTTAATACCTTTGAGTAACTTATAAGTAACTGATACTGATATTAAATTGAAACATTTAATGAGGAATCATTGGCTGTTTAGGTCATTTCTAAGAAGCTTGACTATTAGCATAATTGTACATTTACATACTTTTCCTTTCTAATTTATATGCCCCAGAGAAGCTGTATCTTTTATACATGTTAATAAATGTATTCATTTTTGCCCCTTTAAGAAGTTGTATGAAGGATGTTTAAGGTTTTACACAGTTGTTATAAATACTGAAAAGTACCTCAGTATTTTTTATTTTATTTTATTTTATTTTAAATTTTACTTTACAATACTCTATTGGCTCTGCCATACATCGACATGAATCCACCACAGGTGTACAGTATCTCTTAAAATGCTGGTGCAAGATGCAGAGTTCACAGTTTTCTACACTACTATAAAATATAAATTAATTACTTTGATTACAATTGATAATATAAGTGGTCTGGAACTGAAACTGAGAAATTATACAATTTCATGTATTGGTTCATTTAAAACTAGCAACAACACTGGGTATACACACTGAGGAAAGCAGAATTGAAAGAGACACGTGTACCCCAATGTTCATCGCAGCACAGTTTATAATAGCCAGGACATGGAAGCAACCTAGATGTCCATCAGCAGATGAATGGATAAGAAAGCAGTGGTACATATACACAATGGAGTATTACTCAGCCATTAAAAAGAATACATTTGAATCAGTTCTAATGAGGTGGATGAAACTGGAGCCTATTATACAGAGTGAAGTAAGCCAGAAAGAAAAACACCAATATAGTATAGTAACGCATATATATGGAATTTAGAAAGATGGTAATGATAACCCTGTATGCAAGACAGCAAGAGAGACATAGATGTATAGAACAGTCTTTTGGACTCTGTGGGAAAGGGAGAGGGCGAGATGATTTGGGAGAATGGCATTGAAACCTGTATAATATCATATATGAAACAAATCACCAGTCCAGGTTCGATGCATGATACTGGATGCTTGGAGCTGGTGCACTGAGATGACCCCTAAGGATGGTACGGGGAGGGAGGAGGCAGGGGAGTTCAGGATGGGGAAACGTGTATACCTGTGGTGGATTCATGTTGATGTATGGCAAAACCAATACAATATTGTAAAGTAATTAATCTCCAATTAAAATAAATAAATTTATATTAAAAAATAAAAATAGCAACAATGAACATATTTTATGTTAATAATATCTTGGTATTACCATGAAATTAATTCTGATCTCACAGGATACCTCAGGCTTCCCTGGTGACTCAGTGGTAAATAATCCGCCTGCAATAGAGGAGATACAAGAGACAGTTTCAACCCCTAGGTTGGGAAGTTCCTCTGGAGAGGGAAATAGCAACCCTCTCCAGTAATCTTGCCTGGAGAATCCCATGGATGAAGGAGACTGGCGGGCTACAGTTGTAAAGAGTCAGACACAACTGAGCAACTGAGCACACACATACACAGGACTGTTGATATCAGACATTAAGTATCAGTGATTTTTGGAACAGGAAAGAGCACAATTGAAGATAAAATTTGGAAAGTAAATTTATTTGCCTTGGCTTATTTACAATAGTTTGAAGAACCATGAAATGTGTTAACATTTAGCCAAGTGTGTTGAATTGTGATATTGTTTATTGCCTTGCCCACAGTATGAGTGGTGCACTAATTTTCTGTGGGCGCCATAGTAAATCATCTCAAACTTCTTAATCAGTTCAGTTCAGTCACTAAGTCATGTCCAACCCTTTGCGACCCTATGGACTGCAGCACACTAGGCTTCCAGCTTTCAGAATGGATATGTGGGCAACAGATTTTTTTAATTTTTTACTTACTTATTTATTGGGCTACCCTGAGTCTTAATGTGGCACATGGGAGCTTTGATCTTCATTGCAGTATGCAAGATCTTTAGCTGCAGCATGCAAATTCTTAGTTGGGGCTTGTGGGTTCTGGTTCCCCCACCAGGGATTGAACCCTAGCTTCCTGCATTGGAAGCATGGACTCTTTGCCACTGGACCACCAAGGAAGTCCCACAGACTTGTAGTCTTGAGGTAATAAACACTCATTTACTATCTCACAGTTCTGTAAAATCAGAAGTCCGGGTGCATCATGGCTTATCCAGTTGTTGTCTTAGATTCTTACAAGCCAGTCAAGGTATCGGCAGGGCTGCCTTCCGTTCCAGAGAACCTGAGAAAGAATCAGCTTTTAAGCTTATTATTGATGGGTTATTGGTTCAAATCAGTTCCTCACAGCTGTAGAAATGAGTTCTGTTTCCTTCCTGGAAGTGAACTGAAAGTTTTTCAAAGCCAGCAATGGCTGGTCAGCATCCCTTTTTTCTTCTCTCTGCCTCCACTTTTGCCTCATTTCTTCTTTTCTTTCCTCCTCTCTTTTTCAGGGCTCGTGGGACTACACTGACATTCCCCAGATAATCCAGAAAAACCTCCTTTTTTAGAATCAGCTGATTAGTAGCCTTAAATACATTGAAAAGTCCCTTTATAGCAGTACCTAGATTAGTATTTGACTGAGTCACCAATGACAGGAACCTTGTGGGAACAGCTTTAGAATTCCACCTACTACAAAGGATTATTTTAGTTTCCTATATAAGCTCTCTAGAGGGCAAACACTCTGTGATATACTGAAATAATTTTTTTTTTGCTTTATATTGTCATTATTCTTCCATTTTATTATTTAAGAAAACAATGTTTCTTCATTTATGAAATACCTAAGGGTTTTTTTTAAACAATCATATTACCTTCTTTGTTTACTTATGGATATTTACTGTCACTTTGATTAAATATGTAACCAGATTTTCTTCCCTCAGGCACCCATGATTCTGATTTGGAACTAAGTTTCCAAATTTCCTTTGATAACATCTGTTTGTTTGTTTGTTTTTTTAACTATCGGGTTCATAAAATCCAATCCTAATATAATAAAAAATAAATGAAAAATTTTAGGGTATCTTTTGTACCTAAAACTCAAAGATTCACCAGAAGATACCTGATAATTTACAGAGATTTGTTGCTTCATCTTATAAAGAGAGGAGTGCTAAGAGTAATTAGTTTTTGTTTTGACCTTGCAGCATGTGAGATTCTTGTTTCCTGACCAGGGATTTACCCTGAGTCCCCTGCAGTGGAAACACGGAGTCTTAACCACTGGACAACTAGGGAAGTCCCTAGTGTTTTGTTTTGGTTTTAACTTATCAGTATTGATGCATTTTGTGGGAAAAGCTGTAAAATCAGCAGAAATTCTCAGTCATATCCAAGTTAAATTTGTTTAAGTCAAATGTATTTTAACTTAACCATTTTAGAAAGTATATACTTCACAAGAAGTGCTTAAGAGTTTGTTAATGCCCTCACTTTCCACATGTTATAACATTAGGAGAAACACTAAAATGCTATGAAACAGCTCCATTGAGTTTTCCTTTGTTTTTGGAGGCCTGGTGGTGCTTTGCATTATATTAGGCAAATGGCAGTGTAGAATTAATATCATTAGTCATAATTTAAATTATTCTATAAAATGCTTACTTGACTACACCTTTATTTTTCATTTTGATTCTAGCATCTTAGAGCAGCAGCTCTAAGATGGGTATGTACATCAGATTTACCTATGGAATTTTATAACTATACAGATATCTAGGCCTTACCCCAAATTTACTGCATCTCTTTATTTGATACTATTGGTTTATCTGTGGTGTAGTATGTATATAACATCTCACAATTATTATATGTTACTTGTCAAGATACTTACCTTATAGATTATGTTGATTCATTTTTATATATGAGCTGTATCCTTCTACATCTTTTTTGAAAATATGGTTAATTAGTGTGCTTATTTAAAAGCAGAGACATTACTTTGCCAACAAAGTCTGTCTAGTCAAGGCTATGGTTTTTCCAGTAGTCATGTATGGATGTGAGAGTTGGACTGTGAAGAAAGCTGAGCACCAAAGAATTGATGCTTTTGAACTTTGGTGTTGGAGAAGACTCTTGAGAGTCCCTTGGAGTGCAAGGAGTTCCAACCAGTCCATTCTAAAGGAGATCAGTCCAAAGTCCAAATTCCAGTACTTTGGCCACCTCATGCAAAGAGCTGACTCATTGGAAAATACCCCAATGCTGGAAGGGATTGGGGGCAGGAAGAGAAGGGGATGACAGAGGATGAGATAGCTGGATGGCATCACTGACCTGATGGACATGAGTTTGAGTGAACTCCGGGAGTTGGTGATGGACAGGGAGGCCTGGCGTGCTGCAATTCATGGGGTTGCATAGAGTTGGACACAACTGAGCGACTGAACTGAACTGAACTGATAGGTATTTTGTTTTAAGCTTTTCCTTCCATCTAACTTTATTATATTTCGCATGCCCCAGAAACAGCCAAATTTCATGTCAGTTGATTATTCTTGATATGAACTCTTATCAGAATTCTCACATTTGAAAATTATGAGTAATAAATTAATTACAATCATTTTAAGTCTCTGTCATCTACAGATTCATAACAATGTATAACAATTTAGTAGAATCTGCTTTTGTAAATTGTAATGAAACACTTTAAATGCTATATTATTCTTACTGATTCTTCCCCCAAAACATGGAAAACTCACAATTCAGAAATTTCTATTCAGTCTTCTTATTTTGCATGACAGTATAACAATTTGTATCAAAACATGGAAACCTCACAATTCAGAAACTTCTACTAAATCTTATTTTACATAGAGGTATAAGATTTATATAAGTTCAGTAAGATGTTGTCCTCCTTTTTAGCAGAATATAATTGGAAAAATTGATTATGCAATCAAAACCTTGCCCAGAATGTCATATTTGAGAATAAAGGCTGGTTTAATCAGGTATGACTAGCAACTTTTAAGGAACTAAAGTTGACTCTAAGGAACTAATGCTTTCAAAGATTTCTTGGGAAAGTTGACATGATACTCGACTTACAGGGTTCAGCTTAGAATTAGTAAGGAGGATCCCTACTTGACAGGTAAGGATTCTGTAAGGACAGGTAAGCGATGTTTGAGCATCCCAAGAAAAGAAAAGTTCACCCAAATTCATAGGTACTACAGGTGAATCTTGTTTTGAGGGCTTATCTTTTTATGTTTACCTTAGAACAGTCAATAATGAGGCAACATGTAGAAATCATATAGATGTTCTACAGATTAATTTCCAGCTTACCACAATGTGGTACCATAGTGACATAAAATCAAAACCAAAATCAGCAACAGAAACAAACCCCCTCAAATCTTTTAGTTTGTGGAAGGGTAAAGTCCATGACCTAATACCTTGATTAGTAAACCAGGATTGTCCCAAGTGGGAAATTTGTGACAAAAGTATAATACTAAAAACAATTTCGATATAGGGTTTTTAATATGAGCAAGATTCCACCTTCTAGTAAGGTTCTTGACTGGTGCATTAAATCTTCTCTAAGGCAAATTATTGTGATGAGAAAATGCTGCCTTAATTCATTTACATAGCCATGAAATGAAATAGTCTTGAGAATGGACACCGAGAAGAGCCATGAGAACCACCCCCTTAAGTTTTAATTTCATCTTTGTAAAATAAAGATAAGGTAGGACTCTGTACGAAATGCTGAGAGAATTGATGAGAAAGGCAAGTCAATAATTTAACACAGATTAACATAGCACAGGAAAGGCATTACACTTTATCCCACACACACATAGTCATGCATGCATGCATGATCGTGGCTTCAGTAGTGTCCACCTCTTTGCTTTGCAACGCTATGGACTGTAACCCACCAGGCTCCTCTGTCTATGGCATTCTCCAGGCAGGCAACAATACTGGAGTGGGTTGCCATACCCTCCTCCAGGGCATCTTCCTGAACCAGGGATCAAACCTGCATCTCCTGCAAAACATGCAAGCAGATTTTTTACTGCTAAGCCACTTAGGAAGCACTCCCACACACACACACACACACATACCCACATACACACAATCTATCGCATTATGGTGGTGGCTGTCCTATACTTTTCCAGAAGTGATTTAAGAAAGTTGAAATACTACATTATTACTAAAATGACTGAGAAGAGCAAATGATACTCATACAACACATGCATAATCAAAGCCAAGTGTTACAAAATCTTATTTGGCCCATTCCAAGGCAAAAATCAAACTTAAATTGGAGAAAGTAGGAAAAACCACTAGACCATTCAGGTATGGCCTAAATCAAATCCCTTCCAATTATACAGTGGAAGTGACAAGTAGATTCAAGGGAGTAGATCTGATAGACAGAGTGTCTGAAGAACTATAGATGGAGGTTCATGACATTGTACAAGAGGCGGTGAATAAGTGCATCCCCAAGAAAAAGAAATACAAAAAGGCAAAATGGTTGTCTGAGGAGGCCTTACAAATAGCTGAGAAAAGAAGAGAAGCAAAAGGCAAAGCAGGAAAGGAAAGGTATATCCATCTGAATGCAGTTTCAAAGAATAGCAAGGAGAAATAACAATGCCTTCCTCAGTGATCAATACAAAGAAAAAGAGGAAAACAATAGAATGGGAAAAACTAGAGCTCTCTTTCAAGAAAATTAGAGATACCAAGGGAACATTTCATGCAAAGATGGGCTCGATAAAGGATAGAAATGGTATGGACCTAACAGAAGCAGAAGATGTTAAAAAGTGGTGGCAAGAATACACAGAGGAACTATACAAACAAAACCTTTACAGCTCAGGTAATCACAATGGTGTGATTACTCACCTAGAGCCAGACATTCTGGAATACGAAGTGAAGTGGGCCTTAAGAAGCATCACTATGAACAAAGCTAGTGGAGGTGATGGAATTCCAGTTGAGCTATTTCAAATCCTGAAAGATGATGCTGTGAAAGTGCTGCACTCAATATGCCAGCAAATTTGGAAAACTCAGCAGTGACTGGAAAAGATCAGTTTTCATTCCAATCCCAAAGAAAGGCAATGCGAAAGAATGCTCAAACTACCTCACAATTGCACTCATCTCACATGCTAGCAAAATAATACTCAAAATTCTCCAAGCCAAGCTTCAGCAATATATGAACTGTGAACTTCCGGATGTTCAAGCTAGATTTAGAAAAGGCAGAAGAACCCAAGATCAAACTGCCAACATCTGTTGGACCATCACAAAAGCAAGAGAGTTCCAGAAAAATGTCTACTTCTGCTTTATTGACTGTTCCAAAGCCTTTGACTATATGGATCACAACAAAATGTGGAAAACTCTTTAAAAAGATGGGAGTACCAGACCCCCTGACCTGCTTCCTGAGAAATCTGTATGCAGGTCAGGAAGCAACAGTTAGAACTGGACATGGAACAACAGACTGGTTCCAAATCAGGAAAAGAGTATGTCAAGGCTGTATATTGTTACCCTGCTTATTCAACTTATATGCAGAGTACGTCATGAGAAATGCTGGGTTGGATGAAGAGTAAGCTGCAGTTAAGATTGCCAGGAGAAATATCAATAACCTCAGATATGCAGATGACACCAACCTTATGGCAGAAAGCAAAAAAGCACTAAAGAGCCTCCTGATGAAAGTGAAAGGGGAGAGTGAAAACATTGTCTTAAAACTCAACATTCAGAAAATTAAGATCATGGCATCCAGTCACATCACTTCATGGCAAATAGATGGGGAAGCAATTGGAACAGTGACAGACTTTATTTCTGGAGCTTTCAAAAATCACTGCAGATGGTGACTGCAGCCAGAAATTAAAAGACACTTGTTCCTTGGAAGAAAAGCTATGACCAACCTAGATAAGCATATTAAAAAGCAGAGGCATTACTTTGTCAAGAAAGGTCCAGCTAGTCAAAGCTATTGTTTTTCCAGTAGTCATTTATGGCTGTGACAGTTGGACTATAAAGAAAGCTGAGTGCCAAAGAACTGATGCTTTTGAATTGTGGTGTTGGAGAAGACTCTTGAGAGTCCCTTGGACTGCAAGGAGATCCAACCAGTTCATCCTAAAGGAAAGCAGTCCTGAATATTAATTGGAAGAACTGATGCTGTAGCTGAAACTGCAATAATTTCGCCACCTGATATCAAGAACTGACTCCTTGGAAAAGACCCTGATGCTGGGAAAGATAAAGCGGGGAGGAGAAGGGGATGACAGAGGATGAGCTGGTTGGATGGCATCACCGACTCATTGGACGTGAGTTTGAGTAAATTCCGGGAGTGGGTGATGGTCAGGGAGGCCTGGTGTGCTGCAGTCTATGGGGTCGCAAAGAGTCAGACGTGGCTGAGTGACTGAACTGAACTGAAAGGTGGGCAAACAAGAAATGGAGTATATTAAGTTTTTGGTTTGGGAACCACATTTGTCTCTTTGATTGCTCTCAAATTGGAAGCAGGAGCACAAAATAAGGAAGTTGACATTCACTGACCTAGCTCTGACTTCTCTGGCTGATGGTTGCATAAGTTATGGGTAGAGTTCTATTGTCATATATGGTCTGTCCATGTCCATTTGCAAGTTCACTCTTTCACTGGGCGGCTAATTATATTGTTTGTAGAGTCTATTGTGTTTTCAAGTCGAAATTGCTACAGAAGCAGAGAAATGCTTTAAGAAACAAATGTTGGTTCCCAAGTAAAGACATTTGTGAGAAAAGAAAAATCAGATAAATAATAGACCTGTCTCAAAATATCACATTAGACCCCTTGGTAACATTATTGATTTAGATGGAAAGTTTTGCTTGCAACTGTTTATTAAAGTAATACAGACTGACTGTTGTTTGTTTTCAAAACTTGATCACATTATAGAATTTGCTCTCCTTGTATTAAGGAGACATCTATGAGAGCTCTGGCTTGATCCCTCATTGGTTTAAACCTTGTAATTTAAATTTGCTGTGGTTGGTGTAAGATGGGAAAGCATATTCCACAAGGAGATATTGTGTAGGCTCAAAGGCATATTCAATTCTGCAGAGTCCTGAGAGACAAGTGCCTTCAGATTGAGATACATTGCACCCCTAAATTGTATCTGCATCCCAGACATTCTTGATTGCCTTTCCTTCCAATTCAGTTTATGCCTCCCTTCAGGAAAGTCAAACCTGTCTACTCTTCTCACTTCCTTTGAATTAGCCCACTTTCCTTTGGAAACTTTTTTCACTTTCTACCAGTTTCTCACCATCAACTTTTAAACTTACTTAATTATTACTCTTCTAAAAACAAGAAAATACTCTTTTGGCTATGTTTTCTTATAAACATCTTTCCTCTGCACCATGAAAGAATAGTCACTGTTTGTCCCCACTTATTTCTCTTTCACTTACTCTTCACTCTTTTCCAATCTAATTTTCATTCAGCCAACTATGGTTTTTCCAGTAGTTATGTACCGATGTGAGAGCTCAACCATAAGGAAGTCTGAGCACTGAAGAATGGATGCTTTCAATTGTGATGCTGGAGAATACTCTTGAGAGTCACTTGGATAACAAGGAGATCAAACCAGTCAATCCTAAAGGAAATCAACCCTGAATATTCAATGGAAGGAATGATGCTAAAGCTGAAACTGCAATACATTGACCACCTGATGCAAAGAGCCAACTCATTGGAAAAGACCCTGATGCTGGGAAAGATTGAAGGCAGGAGGAGNCAAACTCTGGGTGTCTTTCCCTGTGTGTGTGCTCCCTGTCACATCAGGCTTTTCATGAGGGTGGACTCCTCATAAATGGGATTAGTGCCCTTATAAAAGGGATCCCTCACCCTTCTGTCATATGAGGACGCTGAGAGAGGATGACCATTTATGAACCAGTGAGCCCTCTCACCAGACACTGAATCTGCTGGCGTCATGATCCTGAACTTGCCAACATCCAGAATTATGAGCAATAAATCTATGTTGTTTCTAAGCCACCTGTACCACGGTCTTCTGTTATAGCAGCCCAAAGGGACTAAGATAGGTATTAAAAACAAAGCCCCAGCTGAGACCTTCTCACTGATCAACAGGGACACCTTAGACACTTGTAAGCTTGGTTCCAGACTACTACAATAAATCTAATATCCCGATAAACTGAGTCACATGAATTTTCTGATTTCCTGGTGCATATAAAAGCTACATTTATGGTATACTGAAGCCTATTAAGTGTGCAATAGCACTATGACTAGAAACACAATGCACACGCCTTAATTAAAAATACCTGGTTGTGTACCATTTCACGCCAGTCAGAATGGCTGCGATCCAAAAGTCTACAAGCAATAAATGCTGGAGAGGATGNATTTCTCCAAAGAAGACATACAGATGGCTAACAAACACATGAAAAGATGCTCAACATCACTCATTATCAGAGAAATGCAAATCAAAACCAAAATGAGGTACCATTTCACACCAGTCAGAATGGCTGCAACCCAAAAGTCTACAAGCTGGAGAGGATGTGGAGAAAAGGGAACCCTCTTATACTGTTGGTGGGAATGCAAACTAGTACAGCCACTATGGAGAACAGTGTGGAGATTCCTTAAAAAACTGGAAATAGAACTGCCTTATGACCCAGCAATCCCACTGCTGGGCATACACACTGAGAAAACCAGAACTGAAAGAGACATGTGTACCCCAGTGTTCATCACAGCATTGTTTATAATAGCCAGGACATGGGAGCAACCTAGATGTCCATCAGCAGATGAACGGATAAGAAAGCAGTGGGACATATACACAATGGAGTATTGCTCAGCCATTAAAAAGAATACTTTGAATCAGTTCTAATGAGGTGGATGAAACTGGAGCTGATTATACAGAGTGAAGTAAGTTAGAAAGAAAAACACTAATACAGCATATTAACATACATATATAGAATTTAGAAAGATGGTAACGATAACCGTGTATGTGAGACAGCAAAAGAGACACAGATGTATAGCAAGTTTTAAATCTAGTATTGTTTTCCTACTCTCTACTCCTCCTTCAATAATGTGTTAGCTATCCTGGGTTTCTATATAAACCTGAGAATCAGCATATCAATATATACTAAACAAATTGCTGGAATTTTGACCAGAATTTTGCTGAGCCCAGAGATCAAGTTTGGAAGAACTGATATCTTGACAACATTGAGCTTTTCTATCCATGGAATATCTCTCCATTAACTTAGTCCTTTGTTTTCACTCATCTGTATTTTAAAGTTTCCCCAGTATAGATCTGGCACATATTTTGTTAGATTCATATCTAAGTATTTTATTTTTGATGTTATAATATAAATGTATTATGTGTTTAATTTTGAATTCCCCTTGTTCATTACTGTTTCACAAAATAGTTGGCTTTTGCTTTTTTAGCTTTCCTATTACATAGATTCAAAATAAAAATATAATAACCAGTGACACATCTTTTTTTTTTCAGTAAATATCTGCACTCAACAAAAGTGAAAGTGAAAGAAAATGAAGTTGCACAGTCGTGTTCGACTCTTTGTGACCCCATGGACGTGTAGCCCACCAGACTCCTCTGTCCATGGGATTTTCCAGGCAAGAATACTGGAGTGGGTGGCCATTTCCTTCCCCAGAGGATCTTCCCTACCCAAGAATTGAAACTGGATCTCCCACATTGTAGGCAGACACTTTACCATCTGAGCCACCAGGGAAGTCCATCTGCAGTCAACAAAACTAAAACTTAAAACATGAGAAAATGAGCCTTAGTTTCCTCCTTTCCACTTTCTACAAGTGAACTGAAATTGAATGGATATCATTATTCTTAAATGGATAATGAAGAAGCTCAAAAGAAGAATCTGAAAATTTATATACTAAAAGTTATTTTTCAAGGATAATTCCTGAAGAATTAATCCCTTTATTTCATTTGAAAAAAATATATAACATTTATTCACAGTCAATATGGTCATTGCAGAGCTCTCACTTTACTGGTCTATGTGGGACTGTATCTGCCAGGGCATTATTCTCCAGTCAGGGAAGAAATAACTCCTTTAATCCTTTCTATATGTACCATTGACAACAGACCCTCAAAGGAATGCATTTCTCAACATAGATAAAAATTATAATATCAGTCAAAAGACTGACATGTTGGCTCGCTTAGAAAGGTTTATTATTCAATTCAAGATACTCTTGGTAATTATTGACACCAAGCCATATGCTCAGACTCTTTATCATATTTTAAATCTGAGAGGTATATCATGCAGGAGATGTGGAATTAAAGCTCATGTGTATGATTTTAAACCTTCTTTCTTTAAATATGCAGCAGCTTGACAAAGCAGCGTCTTCAACTGTCTGACAAGAAATCAAATTATTACAGATGATTCACACATCCTTCACCTGAAGACCTCAAGAACCTCATGAAGAGCCTACCTGTAGCTCTTAGGTTGCTCAAAACTAATAGAATGGTTTTTATTTTTAGGTCTAGCATAAGGTATTGTTCCTATAAGGCTGGCATTTTTGTGAATGCCACTGTTATCACATACCCACATGAAAAGCAAAGCCTGGAATAATGAGTTAAATCATAATACAATGCAGTTATTAGTTTGGACCTTCTCTTTTCTCTTGAGAGTTTGATGAAATCTAATGAAACATTCAAATCCAAGTCCTGTGGAATTCCAACACCTTCCTCAAAAGTTGTGAAATTTCCCAGATGAATTAAGATCTCATGGCCTTTTTGACTAAGAACTTCTGCTTTGTTTCATAGATTACTTTATATTGATAATCCACATAGATTAACTCATTAATAAAACAGTTTCCTTCATTAGTTTCAATAACTATATAAATACAATTAGTCAGCAAAAGAAATAATAATGCTTCTATATAAATATAGGGCTATAAAATATGAAAATGACCAACTGGACATCTTGGAAGTGCAAAATGACATTAAAATAAAAATAAAGATAAACCTCAAATTATGAGATGAACAGAAGATTAATAAAAGTAATTTATAGTATAATTTCTAATTTTATAATTTGTTCTGAAATGAAGTTTTACTTACTTTGGCTGGAATGATAGCTACTTTCTGAACACAGTGCAGTGACATTATGAAACAAAAAAGTACATGAAAGAGACATTAAGAGAGACTGAGAATGTCCGTTGAGATGAACCAAATAAAAGTTAGTGAAGTTCCAGAAGTATGATAGTAAAGAGAGGGGAATTATTTAATTTCATTTTCCTGATTCAAAAATAGAATCTACCAGTGACTTTTGAAATTACTACATCTCTCTGCCCTTACCCAGGTCATCTTGTTCAGATGAGAGAATCAATAAAATTGTTCTTCCTTTCACATTCTTTTACCTCTCCCTTTGAGTTTTCACTGAATATGTCAATTCTACATTGTCAAGACATATTTTTCTTATGTCCAGGTTCGAGTCTCCATATTTGTTTTAGTATCAAAAGTAATATATACAAATTTCATTGCCAATGTTTATGCTTTATTTTGCTAGTAAGTTTTGATTAGAAGAAATTTATTCTCCAAGAGTTTCTTCAAGTAGTATTCACAGGAAAAATACCCTTTAATTTTTTGCATGTTTAAGACTATCAGTTAGACTGGTTGTATAATTTTAGGTTCATGCTAATTATGAAAGTTATTTTAAAATGTAGTATTTCAGCAATAGTATATAACATTATATTAAGACATATCAATCCATTTATTCATTCATTCAAAATATAGTTTGAAGACTCTGCCTCCCAATGCACAAGAGTGTGGGTTCAATCCCTGGTTGGGGAGCTAAGATACCACATGTTTTGCGGCCAAAAAAATCAAAGCATGAAACAAATCCAATATTGTAACCAGTTCAATAAAGACACACACACACACATATATTCCTAGTGACTCAGATGGTAAAGAATCTGCCTGCAATGCAGCGGACCCAGGTTCAGTCAGGAAGATCCCCTGGCAAAGGAATGGCAACCCACTCCAGTATTCTTGCCTGGGAAATCCCATGGACAGAGGAGCCTAGAGGGCTACAGTCCATGGGGTCACAGAGTTGGATACAACTGAGCAACTGAGCGTGCAGGCATGCACACACACACAGATAGATAGATAGATACATAGAGTACCCACTCTAATGGCATCCCTGTAATAAAAATGGAAAACATAGAGAAGGAAAATATATCAGACTTTTTAATGAAGATGAAGTATAATAAAGAGGACATAATTAAATAAAGACAATTATGAGCAAGTTATCTTCTTCTAAAGTAAATGGTCTGAAGGAAAGATTCAATTCTCTCTGATTTTACAGAGGAACTCAAATCTAGCCAGTAAAGACTTCCCCAAAATTTTTATTTTATATTGGACTGTAGTTATTTTACATTGTTGTATTAGTTTCAGGTGTACAGCAAAGTGTTTAAGTTACACAGATACATATATCTCTTCTTTTGCAAAGTCTTTGCTCAGGTTGTTACAGAGTGTTGAGTAGAGTTACCTGTGCTCTATCGTAGGTCCTTGATGGTCATCCATTTTAAATATTGTAGTGTATGTATGTTAGTTCCAATCTATCCCTCTTCCCCACACCCTTACCTCTGGTAACCATAAGTTTGTTCTTTTAATCTGTGATAAAATATGGAACGCTTCATGAATTTGTATGCCATTCTTGCACAGGGGCCGTGCTAATCTCTGTACGGTTCCAAGCACCAAAGAGCTTGGACTGAAACTCCAAAACAAAAATAGCAGGATGGTCAGCAGGAATGAGCATTAACTGTGCAGGTGATACGGTCTTCAGGTGAAACACCATACGCAAAGCCTCATGGTGAAGAATGTGTGAACAGCTGGAGAGAAGGCCCTTTGGCTATGGGAGCAGGAGATGGAGGAGAAGCACTAGATGAGGTTGGAAAGCCAGGCATGGTCCTGGACATCCAGGGCCTTGGAGACTGTGAAAATATGTTGGTATTTATCCTGAGATCAATGAGAAACAAGTAATGGGATTGAATAATGTGTGTGTAAATGTAGGAGGATAAAATTATTAGATTTGTGTCATGAAAAGAATCTGGCTTCAGTCTGAAGAAAATAAGAGAGAGAGAAGAGTTTAACTGACATGAGGAATTCAGTTAGCAGCAATCTCAGGCGGCCTTGGCCTACAGTGGCTTGGAGCAGGATTTTGGTTCCTGGCCAGAGACTGAGGTTGGGTCATGGTGCTGAAGGTATCAAATCCTAGCCACTAGACCAGTGTGGTGACAAGTCCCTGGCCCTTCAACTTTGCAGAAAAAAATAATTCCCACAAAGACAAAAAGTAGTGAAATAAGTAAAGTGTTTATTAGGAGGAAAGAAGAATACAGTACATGTGGATAGACACAAAGGCAGACACAGAGAGAGAGAGAGCTGAGCCCTCGTGGTAGTTTCAGTCACTTTTATGGGGCATTTCTCCCAGGTTTCCTTTGGCCAATCATTATGATTTCCCCGGTTCAGAGTCTGTATTTGGTTTATCTCAGAGTCCTCCCGTGTGCTTATGCATCTCTCAGCCATGATGGATTCTACCAAAGAGGCCTATGGGTATTTAACATCACTGAACATCACTCCCCTTTTGACCTGGTCCAAGGAGCCTTCTTGCTCATGTATAGTCAGGGACATCTCTTGACTTCGAGAATGAGAAATATGTGATCGCTTATATTCTGTCTGGGGAGGTCTCAGTCTTCTCTCTCGATTGTCCAGCTATTTTTGTCTTGGAGTTTCAGTCCACAGAGAACAACTCCAGCTATTTGCCCCAGCAGTCCATCTATCTCTTGTTTCAATATGGTTAGAGACAAAGTAAGGACAGTTTTCTGGCCCGGAAACCCCATGGATAGAGGAGCCTGGGAGGCTACAATCCATGGAGTTGCAAAAGATTTGGACATAACGTAGCAACTAAATAACAACAAAAATGACTATTTACTTCGCAATGGTAGCAATGGGTGAATGAAATAAATTAACATGAGATCTAAGAAGTGACTGAAAAGGGACTTAATGATTGAATTGGCTGGCTGGATGGCATCACTGACTCAACAGACGTGAGTCTGAGTGAACTCCGGGAGTTGGTGATGGACAAGGAGGCCTGGCGTGTTGTGATTCACGGGGTCGCAAAGAGTTGGACACGACTGAACTGAACTGAACTGAATTGAAGTACAGTTTACATAAAATCCTATAACAGAGATAGGAAACTGATAACCACCAAGATACACACCTAAGAGTTGGGTCAAATTAGCAGATGATACTTTGATACTCGAAGTGATGGTTAAGGAATTTGAACAATGCAAAGTTACATTTGTGTTATCTGGGTCTCTATCAAAGTTTAACATATTCTATCTAGTTTTCTCTTGTCTGTCTAGTTTTCTCATCTATTTTTCACAGATGAGCTTTTAAAAATTTCTCTTCTGGAAGCTGCTCTTCCAGAAACGAAGTGACTGCTGTTCAGTGCGTAATTTCTAACAGTGTGATATTAGCTGCAAGTATTTAGATAATCACATGGCTTGAGTGCCTGTGACAGCTTGGCTTACTGTTGACTCTTACTGCATACTTTGGCAGCTCACATCTCCTCTGTGCATCTGCAGGGCTCAGGACCTACCATGTAGAATAAGATTCAACATGGATTCAATGATAGAGTTTATTAAAGTTATAAGAGTTATTTTATAGCCATTGATTCTATGTTGTCCAGTGTTTTCCAAGCAGATGTTCAGTTAAAGTGGTCACATTTTTAAACATATAAGAGATATACAAATATGTTTGCATGTTTGAATCAATAGCACTTGAGTTAAAAAATGAGCCAATAATTTATTTCTGACACTAGGCAGTTGTCAAACAATATTAATGTCTATAAATCAACAGATGAGCACAGAAGAACTGCATTAAGCCCTGTGACACAGATGGCAGTGTAATGGGGTCCATCTTTCATCAGCTTAACTGAACACATCCCATTCCTAATGCCTCTTCCCCTTACAAAAGTGAGCTTTGGAATGACATGTATACAAGTGAATCTCCTATTTAACAGCTGCTGAGGGGTGAGTACTGACAGTAAACAGCCAGATGGTTATTAGACAGATCTCTTGCGTGATTCAAGTAGAATGACAACTCTATGCAGAGGTGACAAGGCCTGGCCAAATTTTTCATGTAAGTTTTAGAAAATTAGAGTAAACCAAGAATTTATAAATAATATAGTTGAACGTCCCAAACTGGCTGAACTTAGTAAATGTTTCGCTAATAAATCAACTGGAAGCCCAAGCCAAAGTTCACTTAGAAGCTATATGGACAGGAGCTAACAAAGCCAAGTGGTGGTCTTAGGGGAAGATTTGGGCAGCCCAGTCAGGTTACTGAGACAAGGCTTAGGGCTTAGGACCAGCCAGCACCTTTGAGGGCACCACAGGCTGTGACTTGAGCCTCACCTCTTGGGCGTTAATCAAGAAGGGAGATGGGGAGAGCAAATTTGAAGTGGTCAGAGGAGTTTTTTTGCCCAAATTTCAACTCATCCTGAAAGAATATAGTGTCTGCTTCCACCTGTCATCTAACAGGAATGGGCAAGCCCATTCTGTAAGAGATGGCAAAACTTCATGTGTCCCAAGAGTTTTCCTCCTGGGGAGTCTGCTTTATTGTAATTGTCAACTCAAGTGAAGATTCCCCGGCCTCAGGTCTAGCTTTCTGAATGAGAATCTGCTATGAGATAGATAAAGCCCAGGAGTCTATACAATTTTATGCCCACTGTTCAAAGAATCATAAGATTTATTTGTAATCTAGAAGATAAAGATAACTATGTGATTAAATTTCTAATCTTAAAAAGTGAAAGGTCAAAGGGTTACTTATTAAAACAAGGAGAAATTGAGATATATTGACTTATACAAACTCCTATAGTTAAAATAGATAACCAACAAGGTTATATTGTATAACACAGGGAATTCTGCTCAGTATTCTGTAATAATCTAAGTGGAATAAGAATTTGAAAAATAATAGACATAGGTATATGTATAACTGAATCATTTTGCTGTACACTTGAAACTAACAAAACCTTGTAAATCAGCTATAGTCTAAAATAAAATAAAAACGAAAATCACTGTGAACATTTAAAAACACATCTCATTTTAATCTTTGAAAGGAATCTAACAGATATTCACAGCATACAAAGTTCCCAATGCTCAGAAGCTAAATTAAGATGAGAAGAAAAGGATAGTATCAAGATCAGCAATTGTATGTTTTTGCAAAGAAGTAAAGCAAAGTTTAGGGAAATGAAAGGTAAAGAGAGAGATGCAAAAAAAAACAAAAAAGAAAACACAAGCTGATATGTTTGTGTGTGAGAGACTGATAAATAAAGCTGACTGTCATTCAAAGAAAAGCAAAACAGTAAAACATTTTAACCCAACAAACTGAAGGAACCACAAATCATTCATTTAAGAACTATCCAAAGTAGGAAATTAGTGACATATATTTTAAGGAAAACATCACAAGGGAATAATTTCTTTTTTGTTAAATATTTAGTTATATCTAAATCCAGTTTTTATGCATGATAAATTATCATGCTGTAAAATACAATGCTTTCTAAAATCATTTTTACTCCACAAAATGTTTACAACCACAAAATTCATCTACAGACAGCATAAATGAAGAAACAACAGGCTTATTCATAGGAAGTTAGACAATTATGAGATATACGAACACAATTCTATGGCACTGATTGAGCACCAAAACTTTAAGTGTTCTGAAATATTAAAATATTTATAACTTTTTATCAAAGAGAGATAGTGTCACATAGTAATCTTTTTACATTAGAAAAAACTCTCAACATTTTATTCTTAAATATACTATTTATAACCTAATCTAAGTTTATCATAAAATGGTGCTCTCTCTTTTCCCTCCAATAATAAGTCATCATTTATTAAATTGAAATAAACTGGAATGGAAATGCATAATTCTTAAATTTTATAGTATTTTGATAGAGTTAATAGTGGAGACTCTGAATTTATAGACATAATCATTAACATTTTCTTTTTAGAACTTTGTATTACTTTTTTTTACTTTTGTTGTTCAGTTGCTAAATGAAGTAACTCAGTCGTGTCCTACTCTTTGTGACCCTGTGGACTGTAGCCTACCAGGCTCCTCTGTCCATGAGATTTTCCAAGCAAGAGTACTGGAGTGGGTTGCCATTTCCTTCTCCAGGGGATCTTCCTGACCCAGGGATTGAATCCAGGTCTCTGGCATTGTAGGCAGACTCTACCGTCTGAGCCACTAGGGAAGTCCTGTTGAGTTGCTGTTATGGCCAACACTTTATCACTTTATGGACTGCACATGCCAGGCTTCCCTGTCCTTCATTATCTCTTGGAGTTTACTCAAACTCATTATCTATTGAGTTGGTGATGCCATCCAGCTATCTCATCCTCTGCTTCCCCTTTCTCATTCTGACAGCAATCTTTCTCAGCATCAGGTGTTTTCCAATGAGTTGACTCTTTGCATAAGGTCGCCAAAGTATTGGAGCTTCAGTTTCAGCATCAGTCCTTCCAATGAAAATTCAGGGCCAATTTCCTTTAGGGTTGACTTGTTTGATCTCTCTACAGTACAAGGGACTCTCAAGTTTTCTCCAGCATCACAGTTCAAAAGTGTCAGTTCTTCAGCACTCATTCTTTTTTATGGTCCAATTCTCACATTGTACATGACTACTGGAAAAACCATACAGACCTTTGTTGGCAAAGCTATTTCTCTGTTTTTTAACATGCTATCTAGGTTGGTCATAGTTTTTCTTCCAAGGAGGAAACATCTTTTAATTTCATGGCTGCAGTCACCATCTGCAGTGATTTTGAAGCCCCCCAGGATAAAGTCTGTCACTGTTTCCATTGCTTCCCATCTATTTGCCATGAAGTGATGGGACCAGATGCCATGATCTTAGTTTTCTGAATGTTGAGTTTTAAACCAGCTTTTTCACTCTTCTTTCTCACCTTCATCAAGAGGTTGTTTAGCTCCTCTTCACTTTCTGTCATTAAGGTGGTATCATCTGCATATCTGAAGTTGTTGATATTTCTCCTGGCTATCTTGACTCCAGCTTGTGATTCAGTTAGTCTTGCTAACAGCTTACAGATTGTATTTATTTTTTCAAAGAGCCAGTTTTTTGTTTTGCTGCTTTTTTCTATTGATTTCTAATTTTAATTTTCACTGACTTATACTTTAATTTTCACTATTTTTTTTTCTCCTTCTGACTTTAGATTTAAGTTATTCTTCTTTTTCTACTTCCTAAGGTAGAAAATTATTATTGATTTTAGATCTTTCTTTTTTCATGGTATGTATTCATGCTATAAATTATATACATACATTCAATGCTATAAATTTCCATTGAAGCCCTGCTTTTGCTACATTCCACAGATTTCAGTGTTTCCATTTTATTCAGAACAGCTTTTAATTTCTCTTGAGATTTCCTGTTTAATGCATGTGTTATTTAGAAGTACGTTGTTTACTTTCCACAATTTGGGACTTTTCTGGCTCTATTTCTGTTATTGATTTTTAGTTTAATTCCTTTGTGGTCTGAGAGCAGACATTGCATGACTTCTACTTTTTTTAGATATGCTAAAGCATGTCTTATGGCCCAGAATATTGTCTATCTTGGTGAATGTTACCTACTAGTTTGAGAAGAATGTGTATTCTGCTGCCATTGAATGAAGAATTCTATAGAAGCCCATTTTATCTGGTTGCTTGATGGTGTTGTTAGTTCAACTATGTCTTTATTGATTTTCTGCCTGCTGAATTTGTCTGTTTATAATTTTGATGTTGTTCAGTCACTAAGTCATGTCTGGCCTTTTGCAACCCCATAAACTGTAGCACGCCATGCTTCTCTGTTCTCCACAGTTTCCCAGAGTTTGCTCAAAATCATGTCCATTGAGTTGGTGATGCTATCTGGCCATCTCATCCTCTACATTCTCTTCTCCTTTTGCCTTCAATCTTTCCCAGCATCAGGGTCTTTTCCAATGAGTTGACTCTTTGCATCACGTAGCCAAAGTATTGGAGTTTCAGTTTCCATAACAAGTCTTCCAAGAATACTCATGGTTGATTTCCTCTAGGATTGACCAGTTTGAACTCCTTGCAGTCAGATAAGTGTTAAAGTTTCCATATGTGATAGTGGATTTATCTATTTCTCCTTGTAGTTCTATCAGATTTGGCTTCACATATATTGATGCACTTTATCACTGTGTAATGACTTTCTATATCCCTGATAATTTTCTTTGTTTTGAAGCCACTCTCTGCAATTAATATAGCTACTCTCACTTTCTTTTGATTAGTATTAATGTGGTATGCTCGTCTTTATCCCTTTGTTTTTAATTTACATGTACCTTTATATTTAAAGTGGGGTTTTTGTAGACATTATAGAGCAGGATATTGGGTTTTGATCCACTCTGACAGTCTGTGCCTTTCAATTAGTATATTTAGACCACTTATGTTGAAAATGACTGTTGATATAGTTGGGTTAATATCTACCATGCTTGTTACTATTTTCTATTTTTTGCTCTCAATCTTTGCTCCTGTTTTTGTCTTATAATCTTTTTCTACCTTTTGTGGCTTTACTTTAACATTTAATATAATTCTATTTCTCTTCTTTCTAGACATACCAATTATACTTATCTTCTCTTTTTTATTAATGGATTTTTATTATTTCAATCATTTTTTATTAGTTCAATTTTATTTGTACTTTTATTGTAATGTCATCTTAGATCTCATTTGGAATTAAGTATAAACAATTAATACACATAGGAAAAATCAGGCTAATATATCTCTTGTATGTTTTCTTATGAAAATGAATACTCAGGTCTTCAATCCAGAAACAGATTAGATGGGGGGAAAAGCATTAAAATACACAACACATTTAAAAAACATAAATGTTAAAAGTAGTATTATAATTTTATCTTGCTTTTATTTGATTTATGCCTTTCTGGAGACTGAACAAGAGTCAAAGGAAGCGGGGAACCAGAAAGAAGGCATTCTAAAGACCAGGTATAAGAGAGAGTCTGAAAGTGTCAAAGTGTTCAGAGACAGCCAGAAAAATCAGTGCTGAAAATAAGCCTGGGCTGGGCTGTGGTGAGACACTCTTAGGGAAGAGGGAGGCCCTTTATAGGTCTGTATAAGAATTTGATATTGTTCCCACAGGGATAACATCTCTCATGTTGGAACCATTGCTGGGGTTTCTTTCTCTTTGAAGTACAAAGGATGTTTCATTTTTATTTTAATTACATGCACAGGGGAGTTACATAGCAGCATCCCATGGATCCCTGTGTCTACTGGCAAGGAGAGCTGCAAAGCAGTCATGTGTCCTTCTGTGTCCAGTGGTGCTGACCAGCCAGTATGTAGCCCAGAGTAATATGCCACATCATCTTATCTAAATTCCCAGTGAGAGGGAAAAACCAGGTAAGAAAAAAGGAACTAACAAAAAGAGATATTGTCAGAGAAATTCAGGGAAATGAACATAGGCTTACCTAAAAATTCACAATATGCCTAGAGAATGATTTTTTATCCTAATGTGAAGACTTATATCATGATTACTGCTTACATGATAACTGAAAGATAATATGCACTTATCTACTCCACAGCTTAAAGTGATATAATATATTCTATAGAATGGAAGGTAGTCACATATTTGTAGGATATATAGGTGGGTGCTCCTCTCCCTGCTATGTCTCAGTGCCACGTTCATACCCACAGAGGACTAAAATCACAGTATTTAGATTTTCCCTGCCCCTCATACATTTGGGTTATATTTACAAGATAATAGAATTAATACCAAACCAAAACTTCTGCAAGCATTTTCAATGAAAATCAATATGTACATTTTTAGAGATTTTAAGCCTTAACAGAGGTAAATAAGATAACCAAAGACTATTCTATTTAGTCAATTAATTATTTAATAAACTAATGGTTATAGAATTTCTTCTTTAAATTGAAATGGTAAAGCAGAAGTGAAAGTTTTCTGAAATAGAAATAAAGTTCATATTTTATCTGAATTGCAAATTCAAGAGACTATATCATCTTAAAAGAACTGAATTGAATAAAGAATAATGTGAGGCTCTAAAAACATATGGATAAGGTCAGAAGTATCATATTATGAATGCAGAATTTAGCAGATAACTTAGACATAAGAAATGTGACAAAATTCTATGCGAAATATAGAAATATATTACTTTGACATTTAGCTTTCCTGATAGAATCCCAGTAAAGAATGCCTGTATTTTGGATCTTGTGTTTCTACTACAAGTAGGTCTGAGTTCCTTGATCTATATATCAGGTAGAAGAAAGGAGAAAAGGAAATATTAAGGGCTTCAAGTTGAGTTCAGTGGAATGTAATGTTTACCTCTAACTCTTCACCAACTCTTTCCAAAAGGCTGGTAAGTGAATTTTAAGGCAGACATGCACTTTTGAAGCTATACCAAAATGGAAAAGAAAACAGTGACACAAGCTAGAAAACAAACTCAAAGAAGCCAATGCTAGACGGGCAGAGGGGGAAGCTTAGAACACCTAAATGTGCACTGCAGAACTCCCAGAGCCTCAGGAATTAGGAACAACCTATGCCTCAGGACGTTTAGGTCACTTCACCCTGCAGTGATCAGGGAATGTGCTTATAGGTTTGGCTTAATTAAACTCAGAAGTGCCACCTCATCACTTTTGCTATGTTGTCTTTGTCCAGCCCACAGTGAAGGGGAGGGTATTACACAGGGCGGGTAGACCAGGGGGCAGAATCATCAGAGGCTGTCTGAGAAGCTGCCCACCTCCATCAGTATCACCTCCCTAAGAAAGAGTCCAGGTAAGAAAAGATCGTCTTCAGTGGGAATTAAGTGAAGTCATCCTTGGAAATGAAAAACGTTAAATGTAGTTTTCAGACCTTTGTCAGAGATGGAGACTGAAGAAAATAATAGAAAAATGCATTCATGCAAAAAATGAAGATGTTATGAAAACCTTGCAGTATAGGTAGTTGTTATTCACCTGACTGATTTCTTCCTCTCAGATCAACGGACTGACTTTCAGATTCCCAGACTCCTGAACAGCTATTTTAAGAGTTAGAGATAAAAGTTTGAGATTTTACAAACACTGCCTGTTCTCAAATTCACTTAACATGTTCACATCATTTAATTGTTTTCATTTGCCATGTCTCCTGTAATAGCAAATATCATTGTACTGAGGTTGGTGAGTTGATTAATAGCCTTGATTTTTCATGTGCTGGTTAACTATGAGGGCTACAATATTATCACACACTATTCAAGAGAAAAAATCATTATGTTTCTAAGCATTATGTAAAATTTATCATTGTGACTCTAGAAAAATATCATTGTTTTAGGGAAAGATATGTAATTGAAGAAAACTACTTTATCTTCAACCTAATCACGTCTGTTTTCATCAAGTAGAACTAAATTTGATTTTGATTTATTTACCCTGGTCAATTTATTCAGTGAGAGTTTTATACAGTTTTGTTTTAAGAAAAAAAGCTTCTATCGTAAGAAAAAAAAAGTAAACTGCATTAAAAGTCAGCTGTATCATACAAACTTTGTCAATTCTGACAGCATCTTAAAGGTCCTTATAAAACTCTGAATGGATGTACATGTTTTCAAATACTCTGTACCTCAATTGTAAGATGTTAACTATTTTCTGAAGCAATTGTGTTTCTTGCCTATATTTTAAATAATATATCTATATTATTTATTTTACTGTTCCTCATGAAGATGCTTTGGTTAAATGAGTAGATAAGATTTAATGATTTTCTTTATATATTTCTACATAATACTTGTAATCAATAGATCCTAATGGGTCTCTTCTCTGGTAAATAATAGTGAGGTCAATTTTTTTTATCAGCTTGATTTTCAGAACTAGCACTCAAAATTAATTAGCAACAGAATTTGTAGAAAGTGCTCTGTGTGTGTGTGTGTGTGTGTGTGTGTGTGTGTGTGCGTGTGCTGTGCTGGACATCCATGAATCTACATTAGGGATACATTCTAGTTATGCTGCTTAGCAGTATTCAGAGGTAGAGCCTAAACTGAAGGGAAGGACAACTGGTATACACACTCACACAAGTTGGGTCACTGGCTCTTAGAACATCTGACGCTGTTCTCAAATCAGCTAAGCAAATGGCCGAGCGCAAAGCGCTAGAGCCCCTAGACCATGGATGGCTTAGTTTTGCTTCTCATCAGCTTGAGAAATGAAGATTGACCCTTTCTTCATTGTGACTCTTAGTTTCCTCCTTGGAGAACCCACAGAGCTAGAAGATGACACTAAGTGAATGATACAGGGTCCAGGTTATAATTAATGACCACGTAAAACAAATGATGCTCAGTTTTAAAGACAACCATGGAGCCTGCTACTGACTCTCCTGGATCTTACTCATGAAACCCATATACTGTATTAGATGAAATTAGCTATTATCCTCACATTAAAAATAAATACATTTTAGAAAGAAATTAGCTAATTTATTAAATAGAATGGAGACCAGAGATGGAGTAGAATAACTGTTTTATCAGTACTACGAGGTGTGTATATTCAGAAACATTTTGAATGGAGTGAAGATTACTGAATGACAAAGGAATGCTACCTTCTTCCTTGTAGTCAGTGAAGTGCTTAGTACTTTGCAAAAAAAAAAAAAAAGAGAGAGAGAGAGAGAGAAATTAGGAAAGGAGGCTAAGAGAATATTGAAAGAAAACTAGGGAGAGAGTGGGATGGGGGAAAGGAAGGAAAGTGATGGGAAGTGGTAGAATGGTGGGGGGAGGAGTCATGGTCAGCACCTACTTACAGGGCAGGGAGACCAAAAGTGTAGAGAGACCAAAGCGCAGCTTCTACTGTTCCTGCGCCCACCTGCCCATCTTAAGCACCTCTGGTGGAGAAAGGGCTTTGCAATTTAAACCTAGAAAGTGCAACAGTGGTTTATACAACAGCCTTCATATGTATACCCTGGGTGATCATGGTAAGCACAGCTGTGATCCAAATGTAAAGAACACAACATAAGTTTCCGTGGAAGTCACTGGAACCAGAGGCAAGAAGGCCCACTGGTGTGTAAAAACATTAACTTAATGCTCTGATCACTGAGTTTTTTTAATCACTTTTTTGAAAATGCACTAATTTTCTAAATGACTTAGAAATCAAAGAAAAAAATTGCACTCACAGCTTTAGAAGTATTGATTGAGGGAAAACACACAACCTAAAAGTTGTGAATTATGTTTTATCCAGGATCTTACTGAGGACATGACCTGGGAATCAGCCTGTCAAATAACTCTGAGGAACTGCTTCCCCGAGGTAAGGGGGGAGCCAGGATATATGGGGGTTTGGGGCATACATGGTAAAAATATGCCCACATATGCAGGAGACATAGCAGGCATGCATTCAATCCCTAGTTGGGAAGATCTCCCAACTAGAGGAGGAAATGGCAATCCACTCTAATATTCTTGCCTGGATAATGCCACAGATAGAAGGGCCCCTGGTGGGCTATATTCCATAGGGTAGCAAAGAGTCAGACATGACTGAAGTGACTTAGCACACCACTGAAATAATACAGTCAAACATAAAAAGATTAAAGCTAATCAGAAAAAAACAGAAAGCTCAAGTTGATTTTAGTGCTTTTCTGTGTATGCAAGATGCAAGAGTCTGGACTCATTGAAACTACTCCTTTGACATGCATCTTAGCTCTCTAACCTGAATTTCCCTGAGGGGGCACTGACAGAGGGGAACTGCAATGGCTGATGTTTTGATGGTGGGCAACATTCATTTTCTTAAAAAAAAATTTAAATTTTTACTGCTGTAATTTGGCCACCTCATGCGAAGAGTTGACTCATTGGAAAAGACTCTGATGCTGGGAGGGATTGGGGGCTGGAGGAGAAGGGGACGACCAAGGATGAGATGGCTGGATGGCATCACGGACTCGATGGACGTGAGACTGAGTGAACTCCGAGAGATGGTAATGAACAGGGAGGCCTGGCATGCTGCAATTCATGGGGTCGCAAAGAGTCGAACATGACTGAGTGACTGAACTGAACTGATAGGTGTTTTACAATGTTCTGTTATTTTCCTCTGTACAACAAAGTAAACCAGCTATGTATATATATTATATGTTATATATATATATATGTATATATATTATATGTATACATATTATAAAACATATTATATATATATATATATATATATATATATATANGACTCATTGGAAAAGACTTTGATGCTGGGAGGGATTGGGGGCAGGAGGAGAAGGGGACGACCAAGCATGAGATGGCTGGATGCCATCACTGACTTGATGGACACGAGTCTGAGTGAACTCCGGGGGTTGGTCATGGTCAGGGAGGCCTGGCGTCCTGCTATTCATGGGGTCGCAAAGAGTTGGACACGACTGAGCGACTGAACTGAACTGAACTGAACTGATGGATACCTAAGTTGTTCCTATGTCTTATCTATTGTAAATAATGCTGCAATAAAGATGAGGGCACAGATATCTTTTAAAATCAGTGTTTTTGTTTTCTTTGTATAAACATTCAGAAATGTATTATATCATACGGCATTTTTAATATTTGAGAATCTCTATACTATTTTCCAATGTGGCTGCATTAATTTTTATTCCCATTGGGGATGTACAGAATTTTCTTTTTCCTCATTCTCACCAACACTCGTTGTTTCTTGTTGATTGCAGCCATTCTAACAAGTCTGAGGTGATGGTGATATCTCAGTGTGCATTTGATTTGCACTCCTGTGATAATGAGTGATGTTGGACACCTTTTCATGCATCGGTTGGTCATCTGTATATTTTGGCGAGTATGTCTATTATACTGCTCTATCCATTTAAATTGGATTTTATTTATTTATTCATTTATTTGCTTACATTTTATTATTTCCTTTGATGTGCAAAAACCTTTGCTTTATGAAATACCACCTGCCTTTTTCTTTCATTGATTTTGTTTTCATTGATAATTCTAAAAAAAACATATTCAAGACCAATGTGAAAAAACTTAACACCTATGTTTTCTTCTAGGATTTTTATACTTTAGGTCTTATTTTAGCTTAGAGCTTAGCTACCAGTCATGTTTACCCTTACCTGACCTGTCCTTTTTTGGTAGAAATCTCTTGCGAATGTCCGATGACCTGTGGGTATCTGGCTGAGGACTTGGAGTCCGCTCTCCACAACCACTCCTTTTGATCCCCTTTCATTACTTTTTTCCCCTGGCTTTTCTGTGTCATTGCCATGCCTTCCTGGAGAAGGAAACGGCACCCCACTCCAGTATTCTTGCCTAGAGAATCCTGTGGACGGAGGAGCCTGGTGGGCTGCTGTCCAAAGGGTCACACAGAGTCAGACATGACTGAAGTGATTTCCCATTCATGCTGTAAGAAAGTGGTCTAGTTTCATGCTTTTGCGTAGAGCTGACCTATTTTTCCAACACCTTTATTAAACAGACTGCGCTCTCCCTGTTGCATACCCTCTGCTGCTCTGTAGTACGCTAGTTAGCCGTGTGTGCCTGGGTACATTTCTGAGCTCTCTGCTCTGTCCCACTGATTTGTGTGCGTGTTTTTATGCTGACACTGTACTGTTTGATCACCATAGCTTTGTCATGTATTTGAAATCAGGAAGGGTGATACCTCCAGCCTTCAATCTTCTTTATCAAGATACTTTGTCTATTTGAGGTCTTTTGTGGTTCCAAAAAAATCCTTTGTATGAAATTATCATGGAAAGATCATTGTCAAAAATGCACACCTTAAACCCCTCAGAGAGTTCATAACTAGATAGAAGCTTTACCTATGCAACATATGTGGGAAAATATTTAACCTAAAATATAATGTAAATAAACACAAAAGGATTCACAAGAGGAAGTATTAAGGGATTTACACACCGTAGACATCAGGACAGGGTATTACAGGAACCAATCTAAAGTCAAATGTGTAGCTAATTGTGTATTACTGTGTTTCCATCAGTAAGGAGATGCGTGTTTGCACAGGTATAGTCATATTCAATATACACATTCTTTGTTGAAAATATTTAAGATTTTTTGAAAAGAATACTATTGATTTTTTCAAAAATATTTCAGCCATTTTCAGCAATTAAAACAAAAATAGTTTTATCTAAGAATTTAGTCATATTTTGAAATAATGATACCTGGTTTTCTATAAATATAATGTACATAATTTGATGTTGTTTCTATACCTGATGAGCTTATTATACTAGATCAAGTGTAGGGGAGAAGATAATTGTTATTCTAGATGATGCTGGAGTATAAAAATGTAATGCGCTGTTTTTAAAGCTGAAATGTAGACCTGTAGAATTCAAGTAAAGAAGTTTAGCTACATGAATTGAAGTCAAGTCACCTAAATATTCTGCCAAAGAGCTTGATAATGAACCTTGACTATTTCATTTACAAGATATTTGTAAAAAACTTCCCCCTTTTATAAAGAATAAAATCTTAAAACTCTGATTTAATCTCAAACNGAAAGATCATTGTCAAAAATGCACACCTTAAACCCCTCAGAGAGTTCATAACTAGATAGAAGCTTTACCTATGCAACATATGTGGGAAAATATTTAACCTAAAATATAATGTAAATAAACACAAAAGGATTCACAAGAGGAAGTATTAAGGGATTTACACACCGTAGACATCAGGACAGGGTATTACAGGAACCAATCTAAAGTCAAATGTGTAGCTAATTTTGTATTACTGTGTTTCCATCAGTAAGGAGATGCGTGTTTGCACAGGTATAGTCATATTCAATATACACATTCTTTGTTGAAAATATTTAAGATTTTTTGAAAAGAATACTATTGATTTTTTCAAAAATATTTCAGCCATTTTCAGCAATTAAAACAAAAATAGTTTTATCTAAGAATTTAGTCATATTTTGAAATAATGATACCTGGTTTTCTATAAATATAATGTACATAATTTGATGTTGTTTCTATACCTGATGAGCTTATTATACTAGATCAAGTGTAGGGGAGAAGATAATTGTTATTCTAGATGATGCTGGAGTATAAAAATGTAATGCGCTGTTTTTAAAGCTGAAATGTAGACCTGTAGAATTCAAGTAAAGAAGTTTAGCTACATGAATTGAAGTCAAGTCACCTAAATATTCTGCCAAAGAGCTTGATAATGAACCTTGACTATTTCATTTACAAGATATTTGTAAAAAACTTCCCCCTTTTATAAAGAATAAAATCTTAAAACTCTGATTTAATCTCAAACCTCACTTAAATTCCAAACAAAATATCAATTTGAAGTGATATCATCTTTCTAACCTCTGAGATGCTCATAAAGTTACTATTCTATGTTCCCCTATTTTTGAATAAAACCTACTGCAATCTATTTTTTATGTATGTAATATTTGCCATAGTTGCATGCTCACTAGATTTCAGATAGCTTTGTTTATAAAGATTTTGAATTAGGAATTTTTGTTATTTGCTATTTGGCCCAAACCAAAGCTTTCTCTTTTTATCAAACCAACAATTCTTGAATTTCTAATTGTTTCTTTTATTAGCTGAGGCCAATTGCTTGGCCACTCTAGTCAGTTTGATTATTTTTTATTTTGATTTTTTAAAATTTTATTTTTTACTTTATTCTACTTTACAATACTGTATTGGTTTTGCCATACATCGACATGAAACCACCACAGGTGTATACGAGCTCCCAATGCTAGAATTTGATTTTTTCCTACCTAAACAAGATAAAAAAATCTACATACATTTCAAGGGTTTTTGAACTCAGAATCATAAATGTGTTTAATATATCATCATTCCCCACATTCTGAAAACTTTGCTTTCCCTGTGTAGATCTTTATACCTTTAAATCTATAAATGTATTTGATTAATAATGAAAATCAGTACACTAAATAGGAGGGATATTATTTCCCTCACACTTTATTTCCTATTTTTATTGATCAGGAAATTAGACTCAAAGAAAATTTGTAATGTTTCTATTGTCAAACAGTAATTAAGCAGCATTAACATTAGGCTTTCCTAAGTTTTTAAGTTGAACAAAGATATGGAAATTAGACTGAGCTTTCTAATAATTACTAAAATGTGATTATCTAAGTTACAATTATCAATTATATAGATAGCTAAACAAAATTCATACTTTTAATCTTATATTCCTTCATCAGTAATTTGGCCAGTGATTGAATCAGAGAATGTTTGTAACTTATACTTTGTCAAAGAGATATAAACAGTGCCAGATTTGTGGTATTTCCTAAAAATATTTATTTAACTCGTTCAGAGGGGCAGGCTTATGGAATGATCCTTTGTGTTATGTCCCTTTACCCTCCCACTTCTTTCTACCTGACATGCAAATGTAAAGCCTGACAGGAAATCATCTTTTTATGACTAGAAGGATGGGTATGAAAGTTAGTATATTAAATGCAGTCAAGCAGAAATATTAAAACTTAAATGACTCACCCTAAAAAAACNATTTATATATATATATATATATATATATATATATATGTATATAAATATAGTTTGGTTTGGTGGAATTTGCAAAAGGTGATAGGAATCAGTATAGATTCTTGAACAAGTTTTCATCATGGTAAAAAACCATCCTTTAGAGTCTGGTACCTGGTGGAGCAAAATGTGCAGGTAGAGAGGGGAGAAGGGAATCATGGCAGGTAACTGGCAGGTGGCCTTAGTGCAGGTCTGAGGCATCAAGGAAGAGACTTGCATGGCACAGAGGAAATGAGAAAAAGTGCAACCTGTGAGAAAAGGAGGCAGAAGAAAAAGAGCACATTGATTAATTGTATATAAAGTAATGAACAAGAGGGGAACAGAAACAGGCCCTTATTAGGAAACTCATATTAGTTTTTTCTCTTCATTGTCTTTAAAAACAGAAAGGAATAAAGTCAGTTGGGGCAAAAATAAAAGTTTAAGAATGAATATGTACATGTTGTGCAGAAGAAAAATAGGATTAATACATTCAAAGAAAGTGGAATGTAATTAAAAATAGTAAATTAATCAAGATGATCCATGAAAGTTGGATCATCTGTTGCATATATATGTGTGTGTGTGTGTGTGTGTGTGTGTGTGTGTGTGTGTACTCAGTCAACTTTCTATATCAAGTGTTCTATATCTTCAGATTCAACCACCACAGATCAAAAATATTCAAAAAATAATTTCCAGAAAGTTTTGAAAGGCAAAGCTTAAATTTGCCACATGGCCTGAAGCTATTTACAAGTCATTTGCATTGTGTTAGCGTTATAAGTCATCTAGAGATGACTCAAATTTTACAGGAGCCTGTTTGTTGGTTGTATGCAGATACTAAACCATTTCACATAAGGGGCTTGAGTATCCACAAATTTTAGTAGTACTTGGGTGGTCTTGGAACCAATTCCCTGTGGAGACAAAAAGATGATTGTACATCTACATGTATAATAATAACATGGTAAACAGTATTTTTATGATTTTGAAGTGTAAGGAATAGAACTCAAAGGAAATTATAATGTTGAGCTAAAGGACGTTTAAACATAAAAATATACATAAAATAAATATGGGAAACATATACTAACATTTATAACTCATGAGTCAGTGCTCATAGGAAAAAATGACTACAATTTTTTCTTACAGCAACAGAATGAAAGAAAAAAAAATAGATTCTCTAGCCACTGTCTATTCTGGTGTCCTATGGAATGACACAGTAAGACATGCCAGGCAATAGTAGTTTTAATCACTTTCAAGATTGATTTATTTTCAGTTTCAAGTTCAGTCTTATGAAAGGTATTATAGTGGCAGCTTGAGATTCTGGAAGTAAAGAACATGAGAAGCAGTAATTTAAAGTGTTCTACACATCATCGTCTACCTTGACAGGGAAAATGACTACGGGCATTCAAATTACTGGACTCCTTTTTTGTTTACACTGATGCTACTTAACTTGAATCTTGTCTGTGGAGAGAAGCGTCCTTTAAATAATTTTTATTATGCCTTTGGTAAATAAAGTATATGATGCATTATCCCCCAGTTACAATATTGTGACACTGGGCCATTGTCACCATGGCACTAGGAAATGTCATTATCAGCAATGTGTAAAGCATTTTACCACTTTGCAAAGTTCTCCACATTATTCTCATTTGTTGTTTAACAGTATATCCATAGCAGTTATGTCTATTACAATTGATTGAGTGCTTTCTCATGACTGTGCCAAGCGCTATGTAGCATATGTTTTACAACAGAATTTATCAATCTTGGATCAAGAGTAGTGTATACAACATGAGCCTCTTCTGAATTATCTGAAAGTTCATTTGATAATCGAATACCAATGTATTTCAGGTCCTGCTTTGGAATTTAAATTTGCAATCACATATTATTTACCAAGTAAGACCCTAAAGGAACAACACTGAATATTAAATGCAATGCTTCTCAAACTGAAGTCCAAAACTGAGACATCTGTAGACATATTCCTGGAATGCTAAATGCTTGGGGTTCAGGTTTCAGTTTCAGACAACAGAATCCCTTAAAGCTAGTTTTAGCAGAAAGATTTCTAAAAAGGGGGCAAAATTCTATAGCTGATTTGCACAATATGGAGTTTGTTTCCTTCCATATTTTTTTTATTTTTCTGAATGTCTCAAATCTAGCAAAATAACTTCTGTTTGTAGCTAGGTTAATATATTTTTTTAAATGTCATTTGAAAATATAGTATAGAAAAAATACAAAGGAATCGGTGACAATATTCCCAAGACTACAACTTGAGGGAGGAAATAGGGTCTTATTTTTAGGAATAATGGATTGTAGGAAACCAACAATCTGAATAAGTCATGGAATCTTATTTGTCTTTTTCCTAAAAGAAACAGGGCCTCCCTGATAGCTTAGTGGGTAAAGAATCTGCATGCAATGCAGGAGACCCCAGTTTGATTCCTGGTTGGGAAGATCCCCTGGAGAAGGGATAGGCTGCCCACTCTAGTATTCTTGAGCTTCCCTTGTGGCTCAGTTGGTAAAGAATCCATCTGCAATGTGGGAAACCTGAGTTGGGAAGACCCCCTGGAGAAGGGAAAGGCTACCCACTCCAGCATTCTGGCCTAGAGAATCCCATAAACTGTACAATCCAAAGAGTCAGACATGACTGAGGGACTTTCACTTCACTTCACTTTAAAAGTAAAGTTTAGAACCATGTTGAATAGTAGCAGTGAAAGTGGGCACCCTTGTCTTGTTCCTGACTTTAGGGGAAATGCTTTCAATTTTTCACCATTGAGGACAATGTTTGCTGTGGGTTTGTCTCTACATATAAAACCCTAAAGACTCCACCAGAAAATTACTAGAGCTAATCAATGAATATAGTAAAGTTGCAGGATATAAAATCAACACACAGAAATCCCTTGCATTCCTATACACTAATAATGAGAAAGTAGAAAAAGAAATTAAGGAAACCATTCCATTCACCATTGCGACAAAAAGAATAAAATACTTAGGAATATATTTACCTAAAGAAATTAAAGACCTACATATAGAAAACTATAAAACACTGGTGAAAGAAATTAAAGAGGACACTAATAGACGGAGAAATATACCATGTTCATGGATCGGAAAAATCAATATAGTGAAAATGAGTATACTACCCAAAGCAATCTATAGATTCAATGCAATCCCTATCAAACTACCNTAGGAAGTCAAGAGATACCTGGAGCAACAGGCAAATCTGGCCTTGGAGTACAAAATGAAGGAGGGCAAAGGCTAGCAGAGATTTTCCAAGAGAATGAACTGGTCATAGCAAACACCCTCTTCCAATAACACAAGTGATGACCCTACACATGAACTTCACCAGATAGTCAACATGGATTTGAGACTGATTATATTCTTTGCAGCCAAAGATGGAGAAGCTCTATACAGTCAGCAAAAACAAGACCAGGAGCTGAATGTGGATCAGATCATGAACTTCTTATAGCCAAATTCATACTTAAATTGAAGAAAGCAGAAAAAACCACTAGCCCATTCAGGTATGACCTAAATCAAATTCCTTATGATTATACAGTGGAAGTGACAAATAGATTCAAGGGATTAGATTTGATAGAGTGCCTGAAGAACTATGATCGAAGGTTCATGACATTACATAGGAGGCGGTGATCAAAACCATCTCCAAGAAAAAGAAATGCAGAAAAGCAAGATGGTTGTCTGAGGAGACCTTACAAAAGCTGTGAAAAGAGAAGTGAAAAGCAAAGGAGAAAAGGAAAGATATACTCTGAATGCAGAGTTCCAAAGAATAGCAAGGAGAAATAGGAAAGCCTTCCTCAGTGATCAGTGTAAAGAAATAGAGGAAAACAATAGAATGGGAAAGACTAGAGATAGCTTCAAGAAAATCAGAGATACCAAGGGAACATTTCATGCAAAGATGGGCTTGATAAAGGACAGAAATGGTTTGGACCTATCAGAAGCAGAAGATATTAAGAAAGGGTGGCAAGAATACACAGAACTATACAAAAAGATTTTCATGACCCAGATAACCACGATGGTGTCATCACTCACCTAGAGTCAGATATCCTGGAATGTGAAATCAAGTGAGCTTTAGGAAGCATCACCCTCTCCTCCCCTCTCCCCATGTCCATAAGTCTATTCTCTATGTCTCTTTCTCCATCGCTGCCCTGTAAATAAATTCTTCACTACGATTTTTCTAGATTCCGTATATATGTGTTGGAATATGATATTTATCTTTTTCTTTCTGACTCACTTCTCTATGTATAATAGGTTCTAGGTTTATCCACATCATTAGAACTGACTCAAATGTGTTCATTTTATGACTGAGTAATATTCCATTGTGTACATATACCACTACTTTTTTATCCATTCATCTGTTGATGGGCATCTAGGTTGCTTCCATGTTCTAGCTATTGTAAATAGTGCTGCAATGAACAGTGGAATACATGTGTCTTTTTCAATTTTGGTTTCCTCAAGTTATATGCCTAGGAGTGGGATTGCTGGGTCATATGGTGGTTTTATTCCTAGTTTTTTAAGGAATCTCCATGCCATCTTCCATAGTGGCTGTATCAATTTACATCCCCACCGACACTGCAAGAGCATTCCCTTTTCTCACACCCTCTCCAGCATTTATTGTTTGTAGACTTTTGATGAGGGCCATTGTGACTGGTGTGAGGTGATATCTCATTGTAGTTTTGATTTGCATTTCTCTAATAAATGCAATTCTGAGCAATGTTGAGCATCTTCTCATGTGTTTGTTAGCCATCTGTATGTCTTCTTTGGAGAAGGGTCTGTTTAGGTCTTTTTCCCACTTTTTGATTGGGTTGTTTGTTTCTCTGGCGTTGAGTTGTATGAGCTGCTTGTATATTTTGGAAATTAATCCTTTGTCAGTTGTTTCCATTGCTATTATTTTCTCCCATTCTGAGGGTTGTCTTTTCACCTTGCTTCTAGTTTCCTTTGCTGTGCAAAAGCTTTTAAGTTTAATCAAGTCCGACTTGTTTACTTTTGGTTTTATTTCCATTGCTCTAGGAGGTGGGTCATAGAGGGTCTTGCTTTGATTTGTGTCATCGAGGGTTCACAGGCAGATTCTTTGCCACTGAACCACCAGGGAAGCCTGTGTGCACTTACTTTGGTTGAAGTGAGCGTCTGTCTCAGGCACTTCCGCAGCTCCCCACCCAGGGTAGCAGAACACAGTGTTGGTGCTAGAGATTAGTGCGCCCTGATTTGGTGACTGAAGAGGCCAAAGTCACCACCTGTACTTGCAGCTGCATCTATTGAGGTCTTTTTTTTTTCCCCTAGGGTTTTTTTTTTTTTTAAATATGGACAGTTTTTTAAGTCTTTATTGAATTTGTTACAATATTGCTTCTGTTTTTTTCTCTTAATTTCTTTGTTTTCATTGTTTTATTTATTTTAATTGGAGGATAATTACAATATTTTGATGGTTTTTGCCATACATAAACATGAATCAGCCATGTTTTGGTTTTTTGGCCATGAGGTATATGGGATCTTAGCTTCCTGACCAGAGATCGAACCCACAACCCCTGCATTGGAAGGTGAAGTCTTAACCATTGGGCCACCAGGGAAACCCCTGAGGTCTTAACTTAGCAACAAGTGGTAGTCCATTAACCCCAGGTTACTGCTAAAACTTAAAAAATCATTCCCTTTAGTATATAGATACTCTCAGGTTGACCATATGACACTGTCATTTTTATAGATCAAAAATCGTAAATGGTAACAGTTTGCTGGGCTTCAAATTCAACTGTTCACATGTCACCTTGGAGCTCCATTTGCAGGATGCCTGGGTTCCAGGGGAGTGAGCCTTAATGCTTCTCCTTGGTCACCGAAAGCGAGCTGAGGTCAGTTCTTTAAAATCTTTGTAGCCAGCTACACCTTCTATGCTAGCTTTCTCTAGTCCTTCTTTTTTTATTTTTTAAATTTATTTGGCTGCACCAGGTGTTAGTGGTAGCACATGGACTCTTTAGTGGTGGCATGTGGGATCTAGTTCTCTGACCGGAGATCGAACCCAGGCCCCTTGCATTGGGAGCATGGAGTCTTAGCCCCTGGACCATCAGGAAAGTCCCTCTGGTCCCTCTCTGCTGTGGTATATGAATCTTTCCAGTTGTCTAACCTCCCCATTCTCGCTGCAGCTCCCAACCCACTGTGAACTTCCACATAGCCTCACTCGCTGCCCGCTGAGCCCTAACAGAACTCCTGTCCTTTGTGAGTCTCTCAGGTGGGGGTGTTCCCTTGCTCACTTGTGGGGTATCAAGTTAGGTAGTCGGGCAGGTCCTCACTGGCTCTTCACGCTTCTCTCGGACTATTCTCTACCTTCTGGGTTTTTGAGACTCAAGACATCACAACGTCGCTCCCTAAATCTCCTCATCTCCATCAGCTTCTAGCTTGGTCACTCTCCCTCAGTCAGTGATGCCTCACCGTTTCTTCTCCACCCCAGTCCTGTCATTAACCTTTGAACTTCATCACCCATGTACACAACAAAGCCCCCCCCCATTCTTCTCACATCTTTTTTTCCATGACCTTCACATACATTCCCCTCCATTTATTCACTCCATGTCCTTGTTCTGGAACTTGTGACTCTTGGCACTATGTCCCCTCTGACATCTTATATTCACACAGCCCACTGACCACAGTCCCCTCATTCAGTTGCTCCTGTCACACCTGTTAGTCAAATTCAAGGCAGCTCTCCCCACCTGACCCCCTAAAATCCCCTTACATAAGACCAGCTCCTCCTATCTAGCTTCTGTTCAGTGGTCCATCCTATACCTTCTCTCTTGCCAAGGTCCTTAATGCCTTTGTTTCCCCTCTTCCGTTGAATGCCAGGATTATATTCAGGGATGGATACAACTTCTGCTTTTTGCTTCCATCTAGACAGCTGAGCACTGCTGGACACAATCACACCACCAGCGCAACCAGAAATCCATGATGTCTGACTCCACCTGAGGCCACCCTCCATGGTGCCTTGAAATCCCTCCATGTTTCCATAGTCAGCTCCGCGCTTCTCATTTTCTGTAGCGACTCTTTCACCACTTTCACCTTACCTCTGATCTCCTCTTGCCTCTCCAGTCTCTGCAGGGGTACCGTGGTTCCCTACTTCACTGTGAAGAAAGAAGAATCATCAGATGGAAGCACACAGAATTTTTCCCTCCCAGACCTACAGATAGATCTACAACTGTGCCCTTCTCTCTCATTCCCTCCTGTAAGGATGGAAAAAGTATCTCTCCTTCTCTTTTGTTATTGTTTAGTTGCTAAGTCATGTCTGAATTTTGCAACCCCATGAACTGTAGCCCACCAGGCTCCTCTGTCCATGGGATTTCCCAGGCAAGAATACTGGAGTGGGTTGCCATTTGCTTCTTCAAGGGATCTTCCTGACCCAGGGATCAAACCCCTGCCTCCTGCATTGGTCTGTGGATTCTTTACTACTGAGCCACCAGGGAAACCCTCATTCCTTCCTGAAAGAGAAAGTGAAGTCGCTCAGTCGTGTCTGACTCTACGCGACCCCATAGATGGCATAGAAGTCATTCCTTCCTAGCAACATTTAAAAACTTGTAAGCCTTTCTGCTGCTGCTAAATCACTTCAGTTGTGTCCGACTCTGCACGACCCCACAGATGGCAGCCTACCAGGTTCCTCCGTCCATGGGATTCTCTAGGCAAGAGTACTGGAGTGGGTTGCCATTGCCTTCTCCGGTAAGCCTTTCTACTCATAAGCTATTTTCATCCCATTCTCCTCCCATTGTTTCTTCTCTTTTCCCCATTCCCTCCCATGTTACAAGGCTAAGTCTTCATTTCCTACTGTACAGACTCCTTAACTCACTGCAATCTTACCTTTTGTTTTCACCATACCACAAAAACTTACCTGGCTGAAGTCACCAATAATTTTTCTCATTAAATCCAATGAAGTCCGTCCCCCTCCTTTCTTTTTTTTTTTTAAAATTTTATTTTTTACTTTATTCTACTTTACAATACTGTATTGGTTTTGCCATACATTGACATGAATCGCTTGCTCAGCATCCTCCTTGGTGTTGAAACACTCTTTTCCTTCGGTGTGGTAATACAGACCACTCCAGCTTTTCTTGGTACCTTTCCAGCCACTCCTTCTCAGTCTCCTGCTCAGCCTCTACTTGTTACATTAGTGGTTCTTGGAGTTCTGTCCTTGGCAGCCTTTCCGGCATGCGTGCTCAGTCACTTCAGTCATGTCCGACTCTTTACAACCCCATGGACTGCCAGGCTCCTCTGTCCATGGGATTTTCTAGGCAAGAATACTGGAGTGGGTTGCCATTTCTCCAGGAGATCTTCCCGACCCAGGGGTCAAACCCACGTCTCCTGTGTTGACAGGTGGATTATTTACCCACTGAGCCACCTAGAGATCAAACCGATGTCTCCTGTGTTGACAGGTGGATTATTTACCCACTGGAAGCCTGGCAACCTTACCTGGTTACTAGAGAAATGGCCTGGAAACATCCTCATGGATTCATCTGCCATCTGCATGGCTCTCTTTTCTCTGGTTGTGTTCATGTGACAGTTTCTCTTTTTCTTCATTCTCTACTGGTTATTCAGTTATTTGTCGTTTGGTATGTGGATCATTTTTCAACCAAGGGCTGCAGCCAGCACTTTAATAGTTCTAACATGACCTCAGTTGGTTTTTTAACCTCTTGGCCACATAAAAGCTTCTTGTTAACTAACCACAGTTCAGTGGCAGTTGATGTGGTATGAGAAAATTTCCAGTAAGATCCTGGTTCTAGAACTCATATTAATTGACATAATGATGATCATTTATATGGACTTATTTTGATTTCTTGAATGAAGCTTAAAATTGCAAATTATATCCAGAAAACCTGGATATAAAAAAGCTTTTTAAATGTTATTTTAAATTCTGCAGTGAAAAGAAACATATCAGAGTCTATGTATAATAAACAGGAGGATCCCAAGACTTATTTTGGGTAACACAGTGGCACTCTGGTAGCTTAACTGGTAAAGAATCTGCCCACAATGCAGGAGACTCCGGCTCGATTCTTGAATCAGGAGGTTCCCCTGGAGAAGGGATAGGCTACCCATTCCAGTATTCTTGGGCTTCCCTGATGGCTCAGATGGTAAAGAATCTGCCTGCAATGCAGGAGACCTGGGTTCAATCCCTGGGTTGGGAAGATCCCCTGGAGGAGGGCTTGGCAACCCACTCCAGTATTCTTGCCTGGAGAATTCCCACAGACAAAAGAGCCTGGCAGGCTACAGTCCATGGGGTTGCAAAGAGTCAGACATGACTGAGTGACTCAGCGCAGCACAGCACAACACAGTGCATTCTGAGGTGTCCTCCTGAATCAGTACAATTTGGAGACAGATGTAAGAGAATGGGTTCTCATCCAACAGTAGCACCATAACCATCTAATGAATTGCGTGTGTGGGGTGGGGGGAGGTGCAGAATGAATATGTGATTTGAATATGGTGCATCAGCCTTGTAAATAGTTACTCTCCCACAGCAAGTTGCAATTTGCTGTATGTCAAATGAATGATAAAACGGCTGTATTCATTCATTGCACGATCTCTCAATCTCTTGAGGGTTTAAAAATTCTTGATTTTATACTCACTCTTGAGGTTGCAGACTGGATTTGACAGGAAACCCTTGCATGTCATTTCACGGAATGAGGCCCCTCAGATAATGTTTCCAGATGACGAGTTTTCTCTCGCCAGACATGTTTAGCAAGAGGCACCATACACTTTGAAAATGCCTATCAAAGGAATTTAATCATTGTGTAAAGACTCCTGGGGTGAGGCTGGGTAGCACCATCCTGCCCTGTTCATCACTACAGGTTTATTTAATGTATTCTGCATGGTAACGCTTCATTTGGCCATGAGGATGCTTGATTTGGGTGTTAGGATGCTTCTGATCCCCCAGGAAGCTTTTCTGCCTCAACAGGTCGCAAGCCTGCATGGCTGCCTTTGATGAAGCCATTTATCTTGGTGCCAGCAGCAGAACATTGAAAGAGTGTGCATGGGAAGGTATGCAGGGGATTATGCACACGTTTGCGGATCCAGGAGATTATTATTGACAATAGGCTTGAAGAAGATTTAGGTTTTATGTCCTTCTACACTTGACTGCTGAATAGCCTTTCTGGAAACAGTGAAAGGGAAATAGGGAGGGATTCTTTCCTGTCAGCCTCCGGCCAGTTCCAGCGTGCTTTGGTTAGGAGAGACTATAAAGTACTTTCTGGTGGGCATCCCCATGCGATGAGAGCCTGACTGAAAAGTCGCACAATAATGTCTACTCATTTGTGGTCTGCCCATCTGGGCAGCATCTTTGAAAACCATAGGAGCCATGCTTAAAACACTAGACAGCCTAACAGGTAGCCTGTGCACAGAGCCTGTATCAGTTAGCTTTTGCTGCATAACAAACTCCCCAAATTTGGTGGCTTTGACAGTCATTTATTTAGCTCAGAATTTGCTGGGCTGCCTGGGCAGTTCTTCTGATCTAGGCTGATTCTGTTGATTTCTGCTGGTTTTCTTCGTGAGTCTACAGTTAGCTTGATCAGGACATGACTGGATGCCCCAGAAGAGCCTCACTTACATGGCTGGCTGTTGGCTGGTAACCAGCTGACCAGAGGTTCTTCTTTATGTACTCTCTTATCTTCCATAAGGCTAGCTGGGACTCAGTCATCCAGGTGACCTCAGGATCCCAAGTACAGCAGTAGGGCAGCCCCGGTATATGAGGGCTTTTTAAGCCTCTGCTTGGGTCCATACTGGCTCTTGTCCCATTGGCCAAAGCAAATCGCATGTCCCAGATTCAAAGAATGTAGGAAAGCACCTCACACATTGATGAGAAGACCTGCAGCATCTGTATCAGAATGATGTGGATGTGGGGGTCAGGAGAGGATGGAGGCCATTTTTACCATCTACCACAGAGCCACTTAGAATTTGCAAAGTATTTTCACATGCATCACTCCTCACTACAACCACGGGAGACAGAAATCATGATTCCCATTTTACACATGAGTCAGCTGGCTCAGAAAACCTTTCAACAATACCATTCTTTCCCCACACCACAGCAGTCTTAACTGTGAGAAACAGAGAAAACCTCTGTTATACTGCTATCTCTAAAACCATGCTTGTTTTCCTTCTATTTGGTGGCCCCCAAATTTAATGAGAATCAGTCATCTCCTGACACTTGTTAAAATGCAGATTCTAGGGCTCCAGGGGAGGTTCTGATTCAGTCACTCTGCTCAGTATTTGTCATTTGAATTTTTAACAGACATCCCCAGGAGATTCTGATGCAGCTTTTGTGTTGGGAAACACTGGCATATATATACATATATATGCACTTCTCTGGTGGCTCAGTGGTACAGAATTTGCCTGCCAGTGGAGGAGACCCGGGTTCCATCCCTGGGTTGGGAAGATCCCCTGGAGGAGGAAACGGCAACCCACTCCAGTATTCTTCCCTGGAGAATCCCATGGACAGAGGAGCCTAGTGGGCTACAGTCCATGGGGTCACAAGAGTTGGATGTGACTGAGCAATTGAGTATAACACAGATATACACACACACGCGCACATGTATAATTTTAATTAATTAATTTTTGTCTACCCTGGGCAGCTTACAGGATCTTAGTTCCCCAACCAGGGACTGAACCTGAGCCATGGCAGTGAAAGCACTGCGTCCTAACCACTGGACCACCAGGGAATTCCATGACCCAGGCTTTTATTAAGATGTGGGACACATCTTAATAAACCCAGAGAGCCTATGCACAATTCATTTGTTCAGCTTTCCAGAACCATGAGTTCCTAGCATTCAGATGGTTATTTAACTTCTCTGAGCCTTTGTTTGGACATCTGCAAAATAGGTTTACTGAGAAAGACTGCCACAGAGCAGGGAAGACAATTAAATGAATAACCTCCGAAGCACTGAGCCTGGTGCCTTGTAGAAGTTCAGTAAGGGTTATTTTTCTTGTCTCTTCATCTCGAGAGGCTGTAGGATCCCTGTATAAGGCAGATCTATGAGAAGTGGAAAAGCCATTTCATGTTCAGCAGACTGTCACTGTCATTGCCCTCAGAAAGTCCATAGCTGTTTGAGGCAATAGAGGTTTCAGATTCTTTAGAAGCCTAAGAATCACAACCAGAAACAGAGACAGGCTGGGAGGCAACAGCTATTGTCATTAGAGACCAGCTGTATGCACAAGACACATAGAAGGGCTTGCAACGCCTCAGTCCCTCCAGTCTTTCCCAAATTGCTGTGAACTCCTGACCTCGGCACTGTTGTCTGTGTGTCCTCAGAGAGTGACAAAATGTACAATGATTCTGATTTAAGACAAAGCCTCACCCAATTTGATTGTTGTCAATGTGGAAAGAATCCCTACAAAATATTTCCTTAAACTAATTTCAGTGAGGGCTCTAAAACATGGTGAGTACTGTGTTATTTCCAGAGCTCATGGGGGCTTTGTCTGAAGCACGTGTGTTAAAATCATGACCCGCCAGCTTGCTTCTTCCAGTATTGCCATTTGGGCATTTTCATCCCTATTTTTATGCCACTTCTCCCATTGTGTCTCTGTCTCGTCCGTTTCTCTTTTTTCTTCATAGCTTCTGTCTCCGTACATATCACAGCTTTCTTTCCTTTTTCCTTCTTTCCTGTTTTTTTTTTAATAAAAGAAAAGTTGCCCTTTTTTTAAATCCAAACGACCACAGTCCAATTGAAAACTGATGCCTTCATTCTGTTTTACATGTTTGTGTCTCTCTCTGTGGTTGTCATGTGTCCAGTAGATGGAGCACATCTCCCATACTAAACACTTGTAGGCCGTGGGGTGGGGTGTCCTCCCCTGGGTCTGTCCTTTTTGCTGCAGTGAAATCGTCGTTGGAAGTTGGTGTAATACAAAGCAGAACTTCTAATCTTGGCTAGACTGGAGCGTGTACTTTTCTGACTCATATCAGGAAGGCAGGGCTTACCAGCAGCTGATCTAGATAGGCGAAAAATAATGAGGCTTCANAACACTTCTATGAAGTAGTCCTATTCTTAAGCCTACTTTATAGATGAGAAAACTGAGATTTTGAGAAGGGAAGTGATTTAACTAAAATCACACAACTAGACATAGACGCATGAGTCTGGTTCCAGGGTCAGGGCCCTCACAGCTACCCAGTAATGAAAGTGAAAGAACATTTTTATAGCTTCTTTAGTGTTAAGTGGTAATACAATCTTTTAAATTGTTATAAATACAAATAAAGAAAAAAATAAAAACTGTCTTTGCCTGTTGAGTTGAAAAGATTTCCAGAGTAAGGTGTTTTACTTCCAAAATTGTTTTGCCTCTTTTGAATAAAGATCTGCATCAGACAAAGCCAAGAGCTGATCTATGAATGGTTCAAGGAATAATTATTCCATAATGTAGTAATGCCTTAGAGCAACTATCAGGAAAAATTGAGAAAGTCTTTGAAATAAAAGAGATTACTGAGTGTCCTGTCTAGCACATTTTGGGTTATCTTCATCTTTCACTGTCAGATCTATTTTACAGCTCTGCAAGTTGTAGAATTTTTATAGAAAAGCAAGTTTTCTTCTCCTTAGAAAAACAAATAGTCCCTAGAAATGTGATGGAGTATTATCATGTGGATATTGAGCAACTTTGCAGCTATTTTGTACATAATTTTATCATTCCTGATGCCCTACAAATATATGTGCTTGAATTTTTCTTTTAACTATTTGTAACACTTGCTCCCTTGTGCTAAATAAAATCTTAACACATGTTTATTTTGTATTTATATGAAAATCATGATCTGCCTCTTTCTTTTGTAAGAGTATCACTTTTTTACATAATTTTAATGGCTATACTCTACTTACAGTTATACAGAATATAGCCAATATTTTGCAATAACTGTTTTTCAAAAGTTACCTTTTAACACAGTTAACAATATTAAAGCATTGCCTTTGTAATTAAAATTGTATGATACAAATTTGTGATTTGAATTGGAATTATACTTGTGTGAGAAAACATTAACCTGTGGTCTATCAGAAAACTGGTTTCTATCTGATGCTTTTAAAAGAGTTTTCAGTCAGTCAGTCAGTTCAGTCACTCAGTCGTGTCCGACTGTTTTCAACCCCATGGATGGAAGCACGCCAGGCTTCCCTGTCTATCACCATCTCTGGAAGCTTGCTCAAACTCATGTCCATCAACTTGGTAATGCCAACCAACCATCTTATCCTCTGTCAACTCTTCTCTTCCTGCCTTTAATCTTGCCCAGCATCAAGGTCTTTTCCAAGGAGTCAGTTCTTCACATCAGGTGGCCAAAATATTGGAGTTTCAGCTTCAGCATCAGTCCTTTGAATGAATATTCAGGACTGATTTCCTTTAGGATGGACTGGTTGGCTCTCCTTGCAGTCCAAGGGACTCTCAAGTGTCTTCTCCATCACCACAGTTCAGAAACATCAATTCTTGGGCGCTCAGCTTTCTTTACAGTCCAACTCTCACATCCAGACATGACTGCTAGAAAAACCACAGGTTTGACTATACAGACCTTTGTCAGCAAAGTGATATCTGTGCTTTTTAATATGCTGTCTAGGTTGGTCATAGCTTTTCTTCCAAGAAGGAAGCATCTTTTAATCTCATGGCTACAGTCACCATCTGCAATAATTTGGGAGCCCAAGAATATGAAGTCTGTCACTGTTTCTATTGTTTCTCCATCTATTTGCCATGAAGTAATGGAATCGGATGGCATGATTTTCGTTTTTTGAATGTTGAGTTTTAAGCCAGCATTTTCACTCGCTTCTTTCACTTTCATCAAGAGGCTCTTTAGTTCTTCTTCACTTTCTGCCATAAGGCTGGTGTCATCTGCCTATCTGAAGTCATTGATATTTCTCCCAGCAATCTTGATTCCAGCTTGTGCTTCATACAGTCCAGCATTTCACATGATGTACTCTGCATATAAGTTCAATAAGCAAGGTGACAATATACAGCCTTGACAAACTCCTTTCCCAATTCGGAACAAGTTTTAGTTCTCAGAAATAAGTGTCTAAGAATCAGTAAGTGAGATACAAGGGAAAGAAGAAGTTGGTTCTTAGAACGTGACAACAACTGTCTTGTCAAACTACATTAGCCTGACATTTAAAATCTGAATCATTCATTACTTGGTATCACCACATGAATTAGTTCAAAGGAAGAAGCTAACTCAGATGTGCTGGCTCCCAGCAGTCCTTTTCCTCTACAATAACTAAATGTACTGGGGTACCTCTGGGCTCCTGACTCACAGAGTTGCTTTCCCAAGTCTCTTCCCGGGGCAGGGATCTCACTTATAGATCCCACAATACAATTGGCTAAAAGGTGTCCTTGGGCTTCCCAGGTGACACAGTGTTAAAGAATCTGACTGCCAGTGCAGGAGACACAGGCTCTACCCCTGAGTCGGGAAAATACCCCAGAGTAGGAAATGGTAACCCACTTTAGTATTCTTGCTTAGAAAACCCCACGGACAGAGGAGCCTGGCAGGCATGACTGAGCCTGCACGTGCAAAAGCAATTCAAATATAGTGTTTGGTTATTTTTCATTTTAATTTGGTTTTAAACTAATAGAGTAAAACAAAGAATGGCTCCTCTCTGTATTATTATTGCTATTCTTTGCTTGTTTTCTAAATTCTGAAATTGTTGGACCCTTTCCTCTGAAATACTTTATTCTGTATTTCTGAAGAACATGGACAATCTCTTACACAATGTTCAAAATCAGGATATTTAACATGGATATAGTACTGTCCTCTAATTCACAGTCTTTATTTAAATGTTATCAGTTGTCAGCCAACAACACCCTTCATACATATTTATCTTCCTGTTTCAAGACCAAACTCAGGATATCAGACTGTCATTACCCTTTTTTGTTGTTTAGTCAATAAGTCATGTCCAACTTTTTGTGACCCCGTGAGCTGTAGCCCATCCAGTTCCTCTGTCCATTGGATTTCCCAGGCAAGAAGAATACTGGAATGGTTTCAATTTCTTTCTCCAGGGGATTTCTCTGACTCAAGGACTGAACCCTCATCTCCTGTATTGACAGGCAGATGCTTTACCACTGAGCAACCGGGGAAGCCTCATTACCCATTTACTTTCCTTTCACTGAGAACAGTTCCTCAGCCTTTGTTTCTCTTTCTTGATCTTACATTAGTAATGATTACAGGCCAATCATTCTGTAGAATGTCCTTCATTGGGTGCTTGGCTGATGTTTCTTTATAACTAGATTCATATTATACATTTCTAAGTAAAAACAAAAGTGATGCTGTATCCTGCTCCAGTACTTCATTATCAGGAGGCACATGATTCCAGTTTGTTCTGTTACTGATTACTTGCTTAGGATAAAATAACTCTTATTTGTTTCATGTATAAAATAGAAAAAGTTTTAAAATTTCATGATTAATCATGTTCATCAGAAACAAAAAGTGGTCCCTTGACACCAAAATTGGTATTTGGTAAGTATGTAATACACAAAAGAAGTTAATTTATTACTTTTCTGGAGAATTCCATGGACATAGGAGCCTTGTGGCCTACAGTACATGGGGTTGCAAAGAGTCGGGCATGACTGAGCAACTAACACTTTCCCACTACCACTGTGGAGAGTATGAACCATAGAGTAATATGGGAAAAGAATCTAAAGTAGAGTGGATATATGTATGTATAACAGATCTATATTGCTGTATACCTGAAGTAACACAACATTATAAATCAACTATACTCCAATAAAAATTTAATAGCCCTGTGTGTTGTTTAAATTAAAAAAAAAGAACCATAGAGTAAGTAAGATTATTTTTTACTATAATCGGAATTTTTTTCTTTTACAAAGCTGGAGTCTTTCCTTTATTTATATGTATCCTTCCTTATTTCCTTCCTTTCTTCCTTCCTGTCTCTTTTTATCTCTCAGTCTTTTTTGCTTTATAGCTATTTTTTCAAAGTAAAATGTTCTTAAAATACAACTAAAAATTAACAGTGCCACTTATTGCCTCTATATATATATATATATAAGCAAATCAATTGCAATATTAATGTATTGTAATGTATTGTTGATTGTTCTGAAGTTATGTTTTTAAAAACAGTTCCTAAGTTCTGTTGATCTGCATTACATTTACTTTGCAAAGACAAATAGTGGTTGTATTAGCTTTGATTTAAGATGATCTATTTCACTGTGACTTGATCTGAGAAGTGATGAGTATTTAGTCAATATGTATAATGTAAGACAATGATTTCACCGTGAAAGTCCAATGCAGCAGATTTTTCTATTTTTATAAAATACTAATTTAAAATAGTCAAATATATTTTGCTTCCAATAATGTGTAGAATAATAAAATTAGCTTTCCAACATACCATTTTGAGCATATTAAAGAACTAGGCAGTCATAAAATTTTATGCAAATAATGATTAGGAGCCAACTCATAGGATATTATATATAGCATACCTAAAAGTGAATATAAATTGCATTTAGCTTTCAGGTGGTATCTGGGAATAAATTTCTGATTTAATCAGATATATGATCTCCGTTTTGGAATTTATAACTAGTTAACATCATCCAACTGGAACAGATAGTTTTTAACTGATAGAGTTTTACTAAATTTAGTGTCTAGAAGGCAGTGGCACCCCACTCCAGTACTCTTGCCTGGAGAATCCCATGGACGGAGGAGCCTGGGGGGCTACAGTCCATGGGCTCACGAAGAGTCGGACCCAAATGAGTGACTTCACTTTCACTTTTCACTTTCATGCATTGGAGAAGAAAATGGCAACCCACTCCAGTGTTCTTGCCTGGAGAAGCCTAGGGACGGTGGAGCCCTGTGGGCTGCTGTCTATGGGGTCGCACAGAGTCAGACACAACTGAAGTGACTTAGCAGTAGCATTTTGAAAACAATTTTGAACTAGATTTTATATACCCACATATGAGTCATCTTATCTGAAATATTTTACAAACAAGTTTTCAACATATACAACAAATATTTTACTAGAGTCATAAGAGAAAACATTTTCTTTATGCTATAAAGTATAATGCATTCCTCATTAATTGCATATAAATCATATTCACCAATATTTTAGAAATAATTATTTTGAGAAACATTGTCTTATAAATCAAGGAATATGAGGTTCAAAAGTTTTCCAATGCTTTATTTAGTATAGCATTATTGAGATAATACTAAAAAGACTAGAGTTGCAGTGAAGTTTTAGTTTGCCAACCTAAAGAAGCATAAATACACACATATTTATTTCATACATATGTATTTTAATTAAAATCAGCCATGCCTATTATCACTCTGCTGGTGCAAATACAGTATAACATATCCTGGGCAAAGTTTCTTGTGGTTTTAAAGGTTGAATTTTTCTTCTTAATAGACTGAATATATACTAGTCTAAAGAATACAATGACTTTTATAGAGAATGACAACTATTGTAACTAAGTGGGTTTTTTCAATCATGTAGTGATCCCATCATTTTGTTTCAGGTCCATATTGTAGGTTAAGAAATTGCCCCAAGTTACTCCTGCCATTCCTTTCTCTTGGTCCCCTACCTCCCAATTCCTGTGGCAATCACAGTTCATAAGATTTTTACATTGGATGGATGCAACTATTGCATCTGGTGTCTTATTATTTTCTCTGCCTTAAGAATAAAGTGGTTCAGGAGGAGGTAAGAATTTAGGTTAGTTACATGGGTCATCTGTCCTAACAGTCTAGATTTCTTTGACAAGCTGCTCATCTGCTAAAATAGTTACAGCAATATTGAGAGAAAGAGAGAGAGTCAGTCAATCCTGGCCTTGATGATTTTTTTTTTAAATACTAGGAGGAGGTTAAAAATATTTTCCAGGCAAAAGCCATCTCCCTGGTTCACTTTAGCAAGGACCCTGGCAACAGAAGAGCTGAGGAAATGAGCTCACTGCAATCAGTCATCTGTTCAGACTCTGAAATTCAATTTATAGGAAAACTGTCCCCTAAGTCAAGGCTGAGTGTCACCCATGGAAAATGACTCCTGTAATTTTATTAGAGAAGCAATTTGAAAAGGTAGCTATGGCTCCCCAAGAAGGAACACACATCATTTGCTCAGTAATCTTTTGAGCAGACCCTTACAGATACTTCCAATGGGTCAGGAACTGTATGGGCTCCTGAGTATATGGAGGGCTAATTCTGAAAGAGATGGGAATTCCAGACCACCTAACCTGCCTCTTGAGAAATCTGTATGCAGGTCAGGAAAAAATAGTTAGAACTGGACATGGAGCAATAGACTGGTTCCAAATAGGAAAAGGAGTACAGCAAGGCTGTATATTGTCACCCTGCTTATTTAACTTCTATGCAGAGTACATCATGTGAAACGCTGGACTAGAAGAAACACAAGCTGAAATCAAGATTGCCAGGAGAATATCAATAACCTCAGATATGCAAATGACACCACCCTTATGGCAGAAAGTGAAGAGGAACTAAAAAGACTCTTGTTAGTGAAAGAGGAAAGTGAAAAAGTTGGCTTAAAGCTCAACATTCAGAAAACAAAGATCATGGCATCCGATCCCATCACTTCATGGGAAATAGATGGGGAAACAGTGTCAGACTTTATTTTGGGGGGGCTCCAAAATCATTGCAGATGGTGACTGCAGCCATGAAATTAAAAGACACTTACTCCTTGGAAGAAAAGTTATGACCCACATAGATAGCATATTCAAAAGCAGAGACATTACTTTGCCAACTAAGGTCCATCTAGTCAAGGCTATGGTTTTTCCTGTGGTCATGTATGGATGTGAGAGTTGGACTGTGAAGAAAGCTGAGCGCCGAAGAATTGATGCTTTTGAACTGTGGTGTTGGAGAAGACTCTTGAGAGTCCCTTGGACTGCAAGGAGATCCAACCAGTCCATCCTAAAGGAGATCAGCCCTGGGATTTCTTTGGAAGGAATGATGCTAAAGCTGAAACTCCAGTACTCTGGCCACCTCATGTGAAGAGTTGACTCATTGGAAAAGACTCTGATGCTGGGAAGGATTGGGGGCAGGAGGAGAAGGAGACGACGGAGGATGAGATGGCTGGATGGCATCACTGACACGATGGACGTGAGTCTGAGTGAACTCCGGGAGATGGTGATGGACAGGGAGGCCTGGTGTGCTGCAATTCATGGGGTTGCAAAGAGTCAGACACGACTGAGCGACTGAACTGAACTGAACTGAGACACATTTGCCATGTTATCTCCACAAGCCTTCTTCTCAGCGGACAGACTGACAGGATTCCTTTCAACCAAAGTAAACAGAAAACAATGTAAATTATGGATCCTAGGGTCAGTTCAGAAAGGTCAAACCAATTCACTGTAAATATGTCTGAAAAGTCAAGGAGGGAATAGAGTATGAGTGTGTATGGAATGTGTAGTGTGTGTGTTTGTGTGTATACTGTGTTGTGTGTGTAGTGTGTGTGTGTGTGTGTGTGTGTGTGTGTGTGTGTAGTTTGTGTGTGTGGTGTGTGTAGTGATGAGGATTGGGGGAGAATGGGGCTTAGGATAGAACTAAAGAATATGCTTAAGTCTGAAAAAGTTAACATTTACTGAGTTTGCATGAAACTAAGCCCAAGTTTTTATTATCAGCTAATTTGTGAATTTTTCAGTAGACAGTTTGGAATAAACATATAATTTCTTTTCTGCCATATTTTTTCAAGTCCAAATATTCCAGCTCCTCTGGAGTTACTGCAGGCATTTCTAATTATTTTAAAATTTAGTGCCTGCATCCTGTCAGATTCAGGAGACCATAGTAATTAACTCCACCCACAGAAATCCAACTTAGCCATTTTCAGTGAGAAGTAAGACAGAGGCCATTGGGCACTTCAGTTACTCCATCATCATAATCCTTCACAGTGTACTAGTCTGATTTAGACACTGTGTTATCCTTGCATGCTTGCTTGGCGGGCACAGACACAGATGGAGGGGATGGTTTGGGTAGTTTTTACCAGTGGTCTCAAAGCACCTTCAAGGGCACCTTTAAGTAAAATAAAGTAAAAAAATAATAAATAATAAAGACAAAAGAAAAGATTTCTCCATTTATACATCTTTCAGGCATATGAAGACTGTTACCTAAACTATGTTCTTTTTATAATTTATCTAGATTTAAAGTGTTGCTCTTGGGACTTCTCTAGCACTCCAGTGTCTAAGACTTCACACTCCCAGTGCAGGGGGCCCAGGTTTGATCCCTGGTAAGGGAACTAGATCCCACATACTGCAACTAAGACATGGCACAACCAAAAAAAAAAATATTAAAAGGAATAAGCATTGCTCCTTATTTTTTTCCTGGTTAATGGGGTAGAATTTTATGTTTTCTTGCTGTGAGGTATCTGAGCTGCCCTCCTCTGCTCACTGACCCCAAAGCTGTGTGAATCCTGGAATCCCAAAAGGAGACCTGGGCTCTTCCTGACTCCTGACCCCTGTGCTCTGTCAATTGCATGTTTCTGAAGCAAGAGGCTCTCAGATCACTTAGATTCATGGGGGTCACATAAAAAGATGCTCAAAATTGCTAATAATTTTTAGAGAAATGCAAATCAAAACTACTATGAGATATCATTTCACACCAGTCAATATGGCCATCAGTAAATACTGGAGAGAGTGTAGAGGAAAGGGAGCCCTCCTACACTGGTGGTGGGAATGAAATTGGTACAGCCATTATAGAGAACAGTATGGAATTTCCTTTAAAAAATTAAAAATAGAGCTACCATATGATCTGGCAATCCCACTCCTGGGCATATAGCCAGAGAAAGACATGGTTTGAAAAGACACGTGCACCTCAGTGTTCACTGTAGTGCTGTCTACAATAGCCAAGACCTGGAAGTAACCTAAATGTCCATCGAGAGAGGAATGGATAAAGAAGAACATATATACAATGAAATATTATTCAGTCATTAAAAAGAATTAAATAATGCCATTTGCAGCAACATGGATGGACATGGAGACTGTCACACTCAGTGAACTAAGAAATAAAGAGGAAGACAAATATCATTTGATATCACTTGCATGTGGAAACTAAAAAAAATAATAAAAATAAACTTATTTACAAAACAGAAGCAGACTCATAGACTTAGAGACTGAACATATGGTTACCGGGCATGGGTATGCACACTACTATATTTAAAATAGATAACCAACAAGGACCTACTGTATAACACAGGGAACTCTGCTTAATATTCTGAAATAACCTAATGGGAAAAGAATTTGAAAAAGAGTGTGTATGTATAATTGAATCACCTGGTTGTACACCTAAAGCTAACACAGCATTGTTAATAAACTATGCTCCAAAGTAACCCGAAAAAAATTTTTTTAAGAATTCATGCAGGGGTCAGGGGCATGGGGGTTACGTGTCCAGCAGGCAGCAAAACTAGTGCAGTGCCCCCTGTTGCACCCCATGCCTAGGTGACTATATAATTAGGTTGTCCATGGAAAGGATGACCTTGGCTGTGGTCCCAGAAACTCAGTGTTCCTGGTTCCTGCCTCTTTTCCTACACTTCATCCCTAGCTTTCCCATTGATTTTGTGAGTTGTATAATAGCATTACAACTAATCTTGTGTAGCTCTGGAGACAGTTTCTCTTGTTCATGTTAAGAATTCAGTTTCTTTTTTTTTTTCAAACATAGTCTGTAGTTAAGGTGATTTCATCCTCTGGGTCAGTTACTGTTGCTTCTCTAATTTTATACTTTGAGTTTTGGACAGGCATTGTGGCAAATGAACCCTGACTGAGTTAAAAATGTCTTGTTCAAAGACAGTTATGTAAGAAATGTAAGAACCAAGGTTTAGGTTTGGGTCTTCCGATTTCAAATCTCAAATTTTTCTCTAAATTTGCTAACACAAAAATTATTGCTGTGGGGAAAATGTAATAAGGTATATCTTATTCTCTCTTTATAGTATAGTTTTAATTTTTTTCTGTCTGAGCCACCAGGGAAGCCCAAATAAAAATAATCTATAGAAGCTAAATTTTCCACACTGTCTTTCAGCCAAAACTGTATGTGCTTAACCATCCATAGAAAGGACAAAATATATAATTTAAGGGTATGTAGATGGTTTTCTAGCTAATGTGATTGTAGAAGTAGTTAAGAAATAGAATCAATTCCCTTCTGGACAAAAAATAAGCAAAAACACACACAAAACAAAGCATAAAAAAACACAAATAGACATGACGGACTGATGAACTTTTATTTTACTCTTTCTTTTATTGCTGTTGTTCAGTCCCTCAATCATGTCTGACTGTTTGTGAACCCATGGACTGCAGCACACCAGGCTTCACTATCCTTCACCATCTCCCAGAGCTTGCTCAAACTCATTTCCATCAAGTCAGGGATGCCATCCAACCATCTCATCCTCTGTCATCCCCTTCTCCTCCTGCCTTCAATCTTTCCCAGCATCAGGGTCTTTTCTAATGAGTTAGCTCTTCACATCAGAGAAGGCAATGGCAACCCACTCCAGTACTCTTGCCTGGCAAATCCCATGGATGGAGGAGCCTGGTAGACACGACTGAGTGACTTCACTTTCATTTTCACTGTCATGCATTGGAGAAGGAAATGGCAACCCACTCCAGTGTTCTTGCCTGGAGAATCCCAGGGATGGGGGAGCCTGGTGGGCTGCCATCTATAGGGTTGCACAGAGTCAGACACGACTGAAGCAACTTAGCAGCAGCAGTGCTTCACATCAGGTGGCCAAAGTANATGGCAACCCACTCCAGTACTCTTGCCTGGAGAATCCCAGGGATGGGGGAGCCTGGTGGGCTGCCATCTATAGGGTTGCACAGAGTCAGACACGACTGAAGCAACTTAGCAGCAGCAGTGCTTCACATCAGGTGGCCAAAGTATTGGAGCTTCAGCTTCAGCATTAGTCCTTCCAATGAATATTCAGGTTTGATTTCCTTTAGGATTGACTTGTTTGATCTCTTTGCAATCCAAGGGACTCTCAAGAGTCTTCTCCAATACCACAGTTCAAAAGCATCAATTCTTCAGTGTTCAGCCTTCTTTATGGTCCAACTCTCATATCTATACCTGACTACTGGAAAAACCATAGCTTTGACTATACAGACCTTTGTCAGCAAAGTAATGTCTCTGCTTTTTAATATGTTGTCTAGGTTTGTCATAGCTTTTCTTCCAAGGAGCAAGCATCTTTTAATTTCATGGCTACAGTCACCATGTGCAGCGATTATGGAGCCCATGAAGATAAAGTCTGTCACTGTTTCCATTGTTTCACAACAGGGCCAACATCTTGACTAAAGCACTTGTGTCCCTGAACCTAAAGCATTCAGTTAAGACATGCCCAGATTCCTGACCCCCAGAACTGTGAGCTAATCAAAGCTTGTTGCTTTAAGCCACTAAATCTGGGGATAATTTATTATGCAGCAATAAAGAATGAACACGGAATTTAAAACCCAGTTAACAGTTCTACCTCAGACTTTCCCTCGCTTTGAGAAATACTGTGTCACTTCACCACGATGGAATCTACCTTTTAAGGATAAGAATCTTTATTGAAGATTAAAATTTTATACACAGGCCAGGACAGAAAATTAAAACAAATGTATGTGCCTCAGAGAAAATTGAGTCATGCAGAGACAGCTATAAAACTGAAGCCATGGGGAAAATATATAGAGGTTCCAAGTCAAGATATAGCTAGAACATATGTGCCTAATATACACAGTTGAATTTCGGTTTTGTTCTGGAAATTAAATAAACAAAACAAAACAAAATGAACACTCTGTTGTTCTCTGAGGTTATATGCATTAGGAAATAGAATATAAAATCCATCACTTTTGAAGCAAGCAAAAAACTGTATACTTGAAGTGGGCACCAAGCACTTGCATTGTAAAGGTACAGCTTCTTTCTTTATTCATCTGCCAACTCAAAAGCATCTGCAATTTTATTAATAATTTCAAGAACTATTATAGATTGCTCTTAATTTAAATGTCAACATGTTCTCTCTATCCTCCGGTTTTTTCCCTCTGTCTCACAATCACATTTATTGCTTGTGCAACCTCTATTTTTCACATTTGAAGAGGCTTCCTGAATCCTGATTTGTCCCTGCATGTACCCCAGTGGCCATGGGATACATGCTAGTTTCAATTTTCCTCCATGCTAGTTTCAATTCAGGAAATGGTCTGCCATCGTCACCCCTCATAGGAGTGTGAGGACTTTTGTGCCTCACAGGTCACACAAATTCTCATCATAAACAAATAAGCCCTTTTTTTGAAGTTGAAACTGCTTTCCTTTAAATGTACAATTCTCTTGACAACCTGCATACAAGAGTATGACTTTAATCTACCACTGGGAAAAGGCAACTATTAATACTTAGAAAATAACACTAAATAGAAAGCCAGAATTGATTTGAACAATAATACATATACGGGTGTCAATTTCATATTTTCTAAAAATGTATTTAAGCAATGTTTCACACTGACCTTTATTGTCATTTTATTCAGATATTTGGGAATCCCTTCTTAGTATTTATGTTGCTCATTTCTAATCCTTAAAACAAACAAACTGCATGTTTGTGTTCATTCCCTTCTCTACAGCTGTTATAATTCAATATAGAATATTATGCTCTCTTTAGGATGTCAGATAGTTTCAACAAAAAAATATTGGAGAAAAAAACTACCTATTGAATTAAATACAGACTATGGTTTAATTTTTAGTTTCTAAAAATACATGAATAATGGATGTCTGAGACTTTCAAAATCTATACATTAATATGAGTCCTTAATATTAGAATTATTAAAAGACGCTTACTCCTTGGAAGAAAAGTTATGACCAACCTAGAGAGCATATTAAAAAGCAGANAGTCCTTCCAATGAATATTCAGGTTTGATTTCCTTTAGGATTGACTTGTTTGATCTCTTTGCAATCCAAGGGACTCTCAAGAGTCTTCTCCAATACCACAGTTCAAAAGCATCAATTCTTCAGTGTTCAGCCTTCTTTATGGTCCAACTCTCATATCTATACCTGACTACTGGAAAAACCATAGCTTTGACTATACAGACCTTTGTCAGCAAAGTAATGTCTCTGCTTTTTAATATGTTGTCTAGGTTTGTCATAGCTTTTCTTCCAAGGAGCAAGCATCTTTTAATTTCATGGCTACAGTCACCATGTGCAGCGATTATGGAGCCCATGAAGATAAAGTCTGTCACTGTTTCCATTGTTTCACAACAGGGCCAACATCTTGACTAAAGCACTTGTGTCCCTGAACCTAAAGCATTCAGTTAAGACATGCCCAGATTCCTGACCCCCAGAACTGTGAGCTAATCAAAGCTTGTTGCTTTAAGCCACTAAATCTGGGGATAATTTATTATGCAGCAATAAAGAATGAACACGGAATTTAAAACCCAGTTAACAGTTCTACCTCAGACTTTCCCTCGCTTTGAGAAATACTGTGTCACTTCACCACGATGGAATCTACCTTTTAAGGATAAGAATCTTTATTGAAGATTAAAATTTTATACACAGGCCAGGACAGAAAATTAAAACAAATGTATGTGCCTCAGAGAAAATTGAGTCATGCAGAGACAGCTATAAAACTGAAGCCATGGGGAAAATATATAGAGGTTCCAAGTCAAGATATAGCTAGAACATATGTGCCTAATATACACAGTTGAATTTCGGTTTTGTTCTGGAAATTAAATAAACAAAACAAAACAAAATGAACACTCTGTTGTTCTCTGAGGTTATATGCATTAGGAAATAGAATATAAAATCCATCACTTTTGAAGCAAGCAAAAAACTGTATACTTGAAGTGGGCACCAAGCACTTGCATTGTAAAGGTACAGCTTCTTTCTTTATTCATCTGCCAACTCAAAAGCATCTGCAATTTTATTAATAATTTCAAGAACTATTATAGATTGCTCTTAATTTAAATGTCAACATGTTCTCTCTATCCTCCGGTTTTTTCCCTCTGTCTCACAATCACATTTATTGCTTGTGCAACCTCTATTTTTCACATTTGAAGAGGCTTCCTGAATCCTGATTTGTCCCTGCATGTACCCCAGTGGCCATGGGATACATGCTAGTTTCAATTTTCCTCCATGCTAGTTTCAATTCAGGAAATGGTCTGCCATCGTCACCCCTCATAGGAGTGTGAGGACTTTTGTGCCTCACAGGTCACACAAATTCTCATCATAAACAAATAAGCCCTTTTTTTGAAGTTGAAACTGCTTTCCTTTAAATGTACAATTCTCTTGACAACCTGCATACAAGAGTATGACTTTAATCTACCACTGGGAAAAGGCAACTATTAATACTTAGAAAATAACACTAAATAGAAAGCCAGAATTGATTTGAACAATAATACATATACGGGTGTCAATTTCATATTTTCTAAAAATGTATTTAAGCAATGTTTCACACTGACCTTTATTGTCATTTTATTCAGATATTTGGGAATCCCTTCTTAGTATTTATGTTGCTCATTTCTAATCCTTAAAACAAACAAACTGCATGTTTGTGTTCATTCCCTTCTCTACAGCTGTTATAATTCAATATAGAATATTATGCTCTCTTTAGGATGTCAGATAGTTTCAACAAAAAAATATTGGAGAAAAAAACTACCTATTGAATTAAATACAGACTATGGTTTAATTTTTAGTTTCTAAAAATACATGAATAATGGATGTCTGAGACTTTCAAAATCTATACATTAATATGAGTCCTTAATATTAGAATTATTAAAAGACGCTTACTCCTTGGAAGAAAAGTTATGACCAACCTAGAGAGCATATTAAAAAGCAGAGACATTACTTTGCCAACAAAGGTCCGTCTAGCCAAGGCTATGGTTTTTCCAGTAGTCATGTATGGATGTGAGATTTGGACTGTGAAGAAGGCTGATCGCCAAAGAATTGATGCTTCTGAAATGTGGTGTTGGAGAAGACTCTTGAGAGTCCCTTGGACTGCAAGGAGATCCAACCAGTCCATCCTAAAGAGATCAGCCCTGGGATTTCTTTGGAAGGTACTGAAACTCCAGTACTTTGGCCACCTCATGCGAAGAGGTGATTCATTGGAAAAGACTTTGATGCTGGGAGGGATTGGGGGCAGGAGGAGAAGGGGACGACGGAGGATGAGATGGCTGGATGGCATCACTGACTCAATGGACGTGAGTTTGAGTGAACTCCGGGAGATGGTGATGGACAGGGAGGCCTGGCATGCTGCGATTCATGGGGTCGCAAAGAGTCGGATATGACTGAGCGACTAAACTGAACTGATAGCATATTTAAAAGTATAAACAGATGCATAATCTTAAAAGATTCGGACTGACATTGCAAATTTTACCTCTAAAACAACCACTACAGTTTGACACACAAAATTAAGGTTTTGAGTCAATTATAGGAGGGGAATCTAGAACGAAAAGAATGAATCTAGTGCTTAGGTTGTAAGCTTCTTAAGGCATGTGACAGAAATTTGATAGTTTTGCTCAAGCATGAGAAAGAACATTCTGGTGATTCAAAAGCACTGAGTGGCTTTAAACATTAAAATGTGTAACAATTGGTCCTCTGGAAGAATCTGATAAAACTTATGTCAAGAATATTGACTTTAATCATGTATTCTAGATTTTTATGAAAAACTATATAGTTTTGGAAATATTTAAAAGAGTTAGACAACTAATGGAATCAAACAAATTTGGTGTTTCCTTTGTGTATGTTGAATTATCCCTGTAATTGCAAATTCCAGGCCCTTCCCAGACATAACGCCTCTTCAATATCTCTGGAATCATCTTCCAAAACTAACTTGAAGCTCAATTCACACAGATGAATCACTCCTTATGCACTCACCATCCTGAGTCTCCCAGATATTACCATACACTGTAACATAAGGACTGCTGTTATCCCATTTCACAGATGGCTAAGCAAAAGCCTGAGGATTAAGGAATCCAGCAAGATCACTCACACAGTCAGTGAAGGGACCAGGGACCGATCTGTATTTGTCTATTCCCAATTCTTGGCTCCTATTACCTCTCCACAGGAAGGCCCTGCAATAATCCATTCACACCATGCGGAGCCACCACAGTTGTATATGGTCAACAGTGATAGCACCAGCCATTTATTTATTGCTACTTCATGCTCCGTGAATTCAATACATTGCCAAGAAATTCTCCAAACAAAAGTGGGCTGATCACAGTCATTGTGAACCTAAATGGGAAAAGAATCTGGAAAAGAATAGATATATGTATATATATAACTGAATCACTTTGTTGTACAACTGAAACTAACACAAGATTGTTAATCAACTACACTTTAATATAAAATATTTTTTAAAGAAGTCATTATGTTTTTGTACTCTTCAATTAATCAAACAGTTTAGTCCCATCATTTAGATATCATCACTTGATTTCATTCATTCATTCAACAAATATGTACAGACCCCCTACTCTGTATCCAATTTTGTATTGATCCTGCAGATGTGATGATAAACCAGAAAGAAATGGCCCTACCCATGTAGAACTTTCATTCTAGCCGTGAAGATAACCACAACTCAATAAGTGCCAGTCGCTATTTAACTATCATTGTGAAAGGTCTTAGGAAGGAAAAGTGTTGTATGCTAATTAAACATTATTTGGGACATGCAAGCTGTGATAACTTGAGAGTCAAAAGCAATCAATATAAAATTGTGTGGAGTCTAAAAGTGGCCACAACTTTGTTCATGAACAGGACACACTCCCCAAGTTTTCTCTTATGCTGCCTAGGCTGTTCCAGGCAAGCACTATATTTTGTTTTTCACTTGCTCAGTCATGTCTGACTCTTTGTGACCCCATAGAATGCAGCATGCCAGGATTCTCTGTCTTTCACCATCTTCCAGAGCTTGTTCAGATGCAAGTCATTGAGTCAATGTTGCCATTCAATCACTTCTTCCTCTGTTGTCCCCTTTTCCTCATGCCTTTAATCTTTCCCAGCATCATGGTCTTTGCCAGTGAGTTGGCTCTTCACATCAGGTAGCCAAATTATTGGGGCTTCAGCTTCAGCATCAGTCCTTCCAATAAATATTCAGGGCTGATTTCCTTTAGGATTGACTGGTTTGATCTCCTTGCTGTCCGAGGAACTCTCAAGAGTCTTCTCCATATAGAAGAATGGGAAAGATTATGTATATCTATTACTGGGAAAATTCAAACTTAAAACATCATAAACAACCTACTAGATGCATAGAAACAACATTTCTGCAGGCTGATCATGACCCATGACTCAGCAGTGAGGCACTAATACATGCCCATTCCTGCCCCATGCAGACCTCCTACAATGTGCCTTTGGCTTCATGACTCCCCAGTGGCCCAGCAAAAAATTTCCCAGGACTGAAGTGGACTCTGAGAGTCTTATAATCACTCTTCCTTCCTTTCCCATTCCTAGTGCCAGACTTCCGCCAGGGTTGGGTGTCTCTCCTTGGCTCCTCTTGCCCTTCCTTCACAGACATTCCCCCAGGATCTCTCACACATTTTATTTCATCTTAGCATATCTTCTCAGAGGGCCAACACAGACACAGGGGTTAAAGGCAAAATATAGATTTTCTATCGAAAGAAAAATCATAAAGAAATACTGAAATCTGGTTGATTATATGTGTGTTGAAATCTTTAGAAGGACATGTAAATATGTTCACAGTTTACTTTTAAAGGCATCAAAAATAAGATGCTGTGATGAATAGAAAAATGAATATTTGAATATACATATAGTAAAATGTTAACAGTAGGATCAAAGTGATAAGTGTATGGGTTTTTTCAAAATTACTGCATACTTGGAAATGTTCTGATGAGGCTACAAGGGATGATTGGGAGCAGGTGTGCTCAGGATGAGGGTACAGTATTGCGGCAGGAACATGACTTGACAGACTTTGCCCAGGGTGTGTGGCGGGGGGCTTCACCATTGTAGGGCCATTGAGACAAAGAGCAAAATCAGAATGCACCAAACATTGCAAATACCAAAGACATTCCCACTGGATTTGGCACTTATTTATAGAGCTTCAGAAGCTGTAAGCAAACCTAGATGTGGGCTAAGTGCATTCCTACATGAAGTGTCCTCACTTCAGGAATCACAGAGGACATGCTGTGGCCACGAGTCTGATCATCTGCTCCTGATTCTTGTCTTCCAGGTGTGACTCTCATCCAGCAAGAACAGTGAGAAGAGTGTCCTTTGATCCACCCACTCTCCCTCCTGTGTACTCTGTCTGCGCTGTCTCACCTGACTCATCAGGTTAGTATGGTAGGTCATCTTTGCACTGGCTCCACCCATCTGATGAGCCTAGCTTGAGGATAAAGGCTGATTTTCCATTGTATACCCAGGGTTCCCATGGTGATGCCTTAGACTGTTACAGGGCTTCATTTCCACAGGGGCCTGAAGCCGCCAGACAATGAGAATCTGTTCTCTGTCCACAAGATTATGGGACGGCCTCATCTGTGACAAACACAGTGCTGCTGGTAGCATACTGTTTTGCATCGTGTAGTGTTGGCCAAAATGTTCATTCTGGTCTTTCCCTAAGATATTATGGAAAACCCAAATGAACATTTTGGCCAATCCAATAACAAGGTTTAGAAGAAGCTAAATTATCCCTGCCTCCTTGCCACCTCATCCTTGCCTAGGCTTAGGAAGCAGCCTGGATGAGCAGGCTCAGATCATGCTCAGCAATGCTGAGCTGCAGCATGGTGTGAGAGCCTCAACCACCCTCCACACTGGTCACCCTCAGTAGGCAACAGGCGGGTTTTGTCATCTTACATGTGTTTTAAGGGACTTCCCAGGTGGCACAAAGTATAAAGAGTCTGCCTGGCAATGCAGGAGACACAGGAGATGCAAGTTTGATCCCTGGGTTGGGAAGATACCCAGGAGGAGGAAACGGCAACCCACTCTAGTATTCTTGCCTGGGAAATTCCATGGACAAAGGAGCCTGGTGGGCTGTAGTCTATGGGGTCACAAAGAGTTGGACATAACTGAGCATGCACACACACACAAATGTATTTTTTAAATTGCCACCAATATCCTCCCAGCCATCAATCAGGACTCAGAAAATGGTGTTGAAGGAAGATGTGCCAGGAAAGCAAGGCAGGTCTTGAGGCAGGTCTTTGAACAGCATGATTGCTGGAAAGCAAATCGACCCACTGCAAAATTCACCCCCTTTCTCATGGAAGGTAGTTCTGCTCATTGGTAAGTTTATTCATATCATTCATACAAATGCTCCACCAAGTTACACTGGAAGGCAACTAAAGAAAGACATTTTCACAGCGAGATTATCTCATTAAAAACCTCCCATGGTGATGTCTGAGTCAATGGCTCCATTCACACATTTGAAATCAATATCCTGAAGATTGACAAAGACTCAAAAAACTGATGGGGATGGAGCACATAAAGACAGAGGAGTTTGGTAAAAGCAGACAAAGCTGTTAACTGGAAATTTTCTTACAGATTTTATGCCCTAACTGTGACTCTTTGGGAGGCTGAGAAGTAAATAATAACCAAGCAAAGCCACCTCCTCCTAGCCAGGAGATTTGGAAATAATAGATAGTGGATTTCATGCTGCTGTGAAAATTACTGGAAACGAAAACTAACATCAGTGAAACCACCTTTACACACACACACAAACACACATAATACCAAACCAGCCTGTAGTCCCTGTAACTAGAGTGGCTGAACGTTATTACCCAGTGACAAGGGAAAGAAGGAACCGTGTAACAAAGGACTTTCTCATGACTGATAAATGTGAACTCAAACCTCTCTATCACACAGGGCTGGATTCAGTATGATGCTATAGAAATTTCCTAAACCATACAGTTAAAAGATATCTCCAGGTTGTAACACTATTCCTATACATTGATATTTAACATAATTAAAGAAATTCATAACAATATATTTTTACAGTTTTGGTGGTAAGTCACTTTAGTCATGTCCGACTCTTTGACTGCATGGACTGTAGCACACCAGGCTCCTCGGTCCTTGGGATTCTCCAGGTTAGAATGCTAGAGTGGGTTGCCTTTTCCTACTCTAGAGAATAGAGTATTCTGAATATATTTTAAAGTTTTGCAGGCAAATTTTAGGCTCTAAAGTTAAAAACGTCTTTTGAAATCATATATGAAATACAAAATGAAAGAAGTAGGAAAACATGGCATACATAAGAGGTTCAACTGTAAGTAATCATCATGTTTTGACTAGACCTGAATGTAGATGATCACTTGTGTCAATCATGAAGATCCAGGTGAAATAAAGTCATGTAAAGAACACACTGTGCATGCATGCTAAGTCGCTTAAGTCATGTTCAACCCTTTGTGACCCTATGGAACATAGCCTGCCAGGCTCCTCTCTCCATGGAATTCTCCAGGCAAGAATACTGGAGTGGGTTGCCATGCCCTCCTCCAGAGGATCTTCCCGACCAAGGGATGGAACCTGAGACTCCTGTGGCTCCTGCATTTTAGGCCAGTTCTTTACCAGTGAGCCACAAAGAAAGCCCAAAGAACACACTACTATATACAAAATAAATAATCAACTAGCCTACTGTAGAGAACTCTACCCAATAATCTGTAATTACCTATATGGGAAGAGTTAGTTCCTCAGTCATGTCTAACTCTTTGTGACTCCATGGACTGTGGCCCATCAGGCTCCTATGCCCACGGGATTCTCCAGGCAAGATAGTGGAGTGGGTTGCCATTCCCTTCTCTAGGGGATCTTCCCAACCCAGGGATTGAACCCAGGTCTCCCACATTGCAGGCAGATTCTTTACCATCTCAGCCACTATATGGGAAAAGAATCTGAAAAAGAATGGGTATTTACATATGTATAATTGAATCACTTTCCTGAACACCTGAAACTAAAACAATATTGTAAATCAACTATGTGCTGTGCTGTGCTCACTTGCTCAGTTGTGTCTGACTCTGCAACCCCATGAACGGTAGCCTGCCAGACTCCTCTGTTCATGGAATTTTCCAGGCAAGAATACTGGAGTGGGTTACCATTTCTTTATAAAATAAAACTTGTTTTTTAAAAAAGAACTAGTGGAAAGACTAAGTTGTATTTTCAGTCCTGCAGTATTCAGCCATATAATAGAATCCACGTTATATGTGTGGTCTTCTCTTATCTTCATGTGTGTCTTCTAGCCATCTCATCTAAGTCCCAAGAACATGGCTGTGAACTCAGGTCAGGTCAAACTGCATCACAATGACCTACAGGGAACATGAGTCTGGGTACCTCTGCATTTCTTCATTGAGTCATCTCACAGGCATCCTCCTTTTCTGGGCTCATTCATGTTGTTTAATGCCAATCAAGTCAATTATATAGAGTCATCCCTGAGAATTCTGCTGAATATGAACCTCAAAATAAGACCTATCTCAAGCTTGATTTCAGTTTTTACAACTAAACTTTACCTGTCTTTAAAATCAGATGATAATATTGGTTAATTTAACACAAATAGCAGCAACTAATTGAACTCCTTTTGACATTTGGTATTTCTTTTCTTTTTTTCATTGTTTTCACAGTGTACACTAACGACTTTTGTTTAAACTTTCATGTTAGCCATATATAGTCACATCCCTGTTCATCTAAAATTCAACTGCATTCCTTTCTCTTGGCCAATATGGCTTGTCATTTCTTCCCTAAATTTCCAAAGAAATTAATTATATTTCTTTATAATTAAGAAATTGGTGGTAGGTCAGAGACTAAACTCCAGACGCTACTTACCATAGTGTGTGCTAAACTCTGAGATCTCTTTTTTTTAGTAAACATGTCACAGGGGACATTTGCCTGGAAAGAATGATGTAGTCATGGAAATCCTTCTGGAGGGTTAGGTTTAGGAATTGGCAGAGGGGTGTACAGCACTCGGACTGTAAGGTCAGGTTTTATGTTTTATGTTTAAATAAATGGTACTTATATATCTTTATAACATTTTAGGTATAGATTAACTTTACACATTCCTCACAAATGTTATCTCTGTGAGAATAACATTCATAATATATGTAAATATATTAATATTATTTCCAATCTGGATCTCAGTTTCTTGTCCAAACTTCCAAAGACACTACTAGAACTTTTGGTTACCAATCTGACTCTTCAAGATCCCCATTTCCATACTCTGTCCCTTTTAAACAACAAGTTCTGCACTTGAGCTGGTTTCTGTGGCTTACGTTTTCTTCATCTATCCATCAAAGACATCTCTCAGGCACTGTGAACAGCTTTACTATCTCAGTGACTCATCTCTTGACCACAGTCCCACCCTCAGCACCTGTCTCTTCCTTCCAAAGCCTCATCCCCAAATGTCAAAACACTGAGCACCACCTCAGAAGTCCGAGTGCTGTACACCCCTGTGCCTATCCCTAAACCTAACCCTCCAGAAGGATTTCCATGACTTTCCATTCTTTCCAGGTAATTGTCCCCTGTGACATGTTCCTTAAAAAAAAAAGAGAGAGAGAGAGAGAGATCTCAGAGTTTAGCACACACTATGCTAAGTAGCTTCTGGAGTTTAGTCTCTGAACTGCCAGCAATTTCTCTTAAATGGAGAAATAAAGGGTTAAAGTTTGAATATATTCCTCTCAAGTATTTTACCAGATAACACTGGTTTTATAGGATAACTTAGTTCTCAACCTGAGCGGAAGAACTTGGCAGGAGGAAAACACGGTGGCAGCGTGGAGGTGCTTTCTCCAACAGTCAATGACTATGAAGAAAAACCTCCATAAGAAAGAAATCCTCAACAGCATCAGCAATTAGTGGTGAGAAATAAACACTACTGCTGTTCTTTTCCCAAACAAGTATTGATCACTAATCCCACAAGTAATTTAACACATAAATCTTGAGTGAAAATTATATACCTGGAAATATGAAGGGAAGGTTAAGGAGACCACTGCTGATAGTTGCTTACCTGGGTGCAGGATAGGAGGGTGTGTGTGTGTGCTCAGTCATGTCTGATTCTTTGCAGCCGCAATGATGGTAGATCACCAGGGCCCTCTGCCCAAGAAAATTTCCAGGCAAGAATATTGGAGTGGGGTGCCATTTCTTACTTCAGGGGACCTTCCTGACCCAGGGATTGAACCTGCATCCCTTGCACCTCCTACATTGGCAGGCAGATTCTTTATCATTAGCACCACCTGGGAAGCCCACCTGGGATCAGGAAAGCTGCAGACATACCTCCTAGGTGGTTAGGAAGAGGAAACAACAGCAAATCTACAGACTTCCTCTATCATCTTCTTTTCAGTCCTATTAGAAGCCAGTCTCTTAGTCATGTCTGACTCTTTGCCACTCCATGGACTGAAGCATGCCAGGATCCCCTGTCCTTCATTATCTCCCAGAATTTGTTCAAATATGTCCACTGAGTCGTGATGACATTTAACCATCTCATCCTCTGTCATTCCCTTCTCCTCCTGCTTTCAATCTCTCCAGCATCAGGGTCTTTTCCAAAGAACCAGCTCTTCGCATCAGGTGGCCAAAGTATTGGAGCTTCAGCTTCAGCATCAGTCCTTCCAATGAATATTCACGATTGTTATCCTTTAGGATTGACTGGTTTGATCTCTTTGCTGTCCAAAGGAATCTCAAGAGTCTTCTACAGCACCAAAGTTTGAAAGCATCAATTCTTCAGCACTCAGCCTACTTTCAGCTCAAGTTAGTGTAAGAAAAAGATGCATTGAAACATGTAAAATATCATATAAGAAGTAAATCACCAGCCTAGGTTCGATGTAGGATACAGGATGCTTGGGGCTGGTGCACAGGGATGACCCAGAGAGATGGTATGGGAAGGGAGGTGGGAGGGGGGTTCAGGATTGGGAACATGTGTACACCCGTGGTGGATTCATGCTGATGTATGGCAAAACCAATACAGTAAAAAAAATAAAAAGATGTTCTCCAACCCTCTGGCTCAGAGATATCAAGGAATTACCAGGGTCTAGATCAGACTCAGGCAAAATCCTCTGTGAGACACTCTTTCTCTCTGAGCACCTGTAATCTAACATCCATGACTACCTATCATGACTATCTCTCTAGGAGAGGAACGATCTCTTCTAGGCATCTTGATGTTTTTACCTGAAAGTTCAGCTCAGCTCAGCTAGCAACTGATGTATTTTCTGAGGTCCCCCTAAGATAGTCATGAGAAGAGAAAGGACCTTAACTCAATCCACATGCCAATATAACTTCTCCTCCTCTTGGAGGAGAAGAAAAGATTTAGGAAATACCTTCTAACTTCACATAGCCACAAGGACCCCATCCTCACATTAACCTACTCTCTGGGCTCAGGCTCAGATCCTGTCATGGTTCTAGCAATTTTTAAAAGGAGAGAGGAGGTATTCACTCACACACAGTATTTGTAATTCTCTTTTTCAAAAATGAATATCAAAAAAGATGTCAATATTGTACCTGTGAGAATTGCATGCCCACAAAGAAAGTGAGAAGTAATATGTAGACTTAGAAATTTGCTTTTGGAACACATCCTACCACAAAAGATGATTTTTAGAAGATACTAACCCACTCCATTACTCTCGCCTGGAAAATCCCATGGATGGAGGAGCCTGGTGGGCTGCAGTCCATGGGGTCACTAAGAGTCAGACTTGACTGAGCGACTTCACTTTCACTTTTCCTTTCATGCATTGGAGAAGGAAATGGCAACCCACTCCAGTGATCTTGCTTGAAGAATCCCAGGGATGGGGGAGCCTGGTGGGCTGCCGCCTATGGGGTCGCACAGAGTCGGACATGACTGAAGTGACTTAGCAGCAGCAACAGCACCAGCAGCATTTGAGTCAGACAGGCCTGGGTTTTAAAGCCACTTCAGCTCCTTTCAGCTCCACAGCTGAAAATGGCTTAGCTCTCCACGCTTTCACATTATCTACTGAGGGACAGTCTGTTCTCTCTAGAGTGTCCTCATGAAAAATAACTAAGACCCCATGTTTAGTATCATGGGCTTTAGCACAGGTGAGACCATTTTGGCCTGTAGCTTTCTCTTTGGGGGCTTCCCAGATGGCTCAGTGGAGGAGGAAATGGCAACCCACTCCAGTATTCTTGCCTGGAAAATCCCATGGACAGAGGAGCCTGGCAGGCTACAGCCTGCGGGGTCACAAAGATTTGAATGTGACTGAGCGATTGAGCACACAGCTTTCTTTTTAGCAGCACATACAAACAACTCTTGGTCTCAGTCTCTTAGATCACTGGGGTGCATTTTTGAAATAGTTGAAGAGTGATAAAGTCTGGACTGAACAAAGTTAAGTGGCCTCTCAAGGATAAAGTTTTACTGACAAACACACAATGACATTATGCTCCACCCACAAGAAACCTAGCTTAATTTGTTTGGGATGTATACTCTGTCAATACTTTTTGAAAAGTTCCCCTAAGTGGTTTTAAGGCAGAAAATGTCAAGAATCATTGTTCTAACTAGCAGAACAAATCAATCAAATTGAAACCAAAAAGCAGGCTAGAACACAATACTACTAGGCTGGGAGAGCCCATCCCACTTGTAACTTATGAATAAACTGCAGTGAGTCTCCTCAGGGTCCAAATCCCCCAAAAGATGTCTTGGCCTAAAAATAATCCCTTCTTTTCTTTTGCTAATTGCTCCCATACCCGACTTTTCTTCCTATAAAACCTTTCCATTTTGTGTAACCTCTTACAGGGCCCTTCTAGTTGCTAGATGGCCCTAGTCAAAAATTGATGAATAAAACCAATGAGATCTTCCAAAAAGAGTCCCTGTGTGATGAATACTTAGCAAAAGGACTGGTTACAACATATGAACTCACAACTGTCACCCTCCCCATATGGGAAGACAGGTGAATGTACTTGTGATTTCTACTCTGGTCCTTGAGAATAGAAGTGAAAGTGAAAGTGAAGTTGCTCAGTTGTGTCCAACTCTTTGCTACCCCATGGATTGTAGCCTACCAGGCTCCTCCATCCATGGGATTTTCCAGGCAATAGTAGTGGAGTGATTTGCCATTTCCTTCTCCTGGGGATCTTCCCAACCCAGGGACTGAACCCAGGTCTCTGCATTGTAGACAGACACTTTACCATCTGAGCCACCAGGCAAGTCTTGAGAATAGATGTTCATCTAATTCAATTTCCCCTGGGTATTTGAAATTTGATTTTATATTTCCTTCAATACAGGACATCTCTCTGTTAAACACATACATAGAAACGTAAATGATTATAATTAACCAAATAAAAATGCATTTCTGAAATAAGACCACCATTGGAAGCCAGCTAATAGCAGTTAATATCCTAGAAAGACAAATAGAGGATGAATTTGAGAATAGTTTTGAAATTAATAATTAAAATACTAAACAAAGTCCCATCAATTCTCTATTAGAAATTTATTTTTATGTGTATGGAATATGTTCATGCAAGAATACTAGAGTGGGCAGCCATTTCGTTCTCCAGGAAATCTTCCTGACCCAGAGATCAAACCCAGGTCTCCTGCATCATAGGCAGGTTCTTTACCATCTGAGCCACCAGAGAAGCCCCAATAGAATATATTCAAAGCACAATTGTTTTGCTAATTGTTAAACACTATTGATGTTCAGTAGAGCTATATTTTCATAAAGATAGCTGTCAACTATATTGCACGTGATTTCAACAAATTGCTGAATAATGTAATTATTACTCATTTTAAACTGTATGAGTGTGTATATGTGTGTGTGTGGATGTACACACGAAAACCATATTCTAAAACTGGGTAAAGTGTCCTGAAATCTCCAAGGAATTATTAATTACATGAAGAGATGCTGCAATAGGCTTTTTCATTTCATTGTGAGGATGTTATCTTGGCAACAGACTTCATTGTTGTTGCTGTTTAATCTCTAAATCATGTTCAACTCTTTTGTGACCCCATGGAGTATAGCCCACCAGGCTCCTCTGTCCATGGGATTTCCCATGCAAGAATACTGAAGTGAGTTGCCATTTCCTTCTCCAGGGGATCTTTCTTGACCCAGGGATTGAACCTGCATCTCCTACTTGGCAGGAGGATTCTTTACCGCTGAGCCACCTGGGAAGCCCAGCCACAGACTTACAGAGATGTTAAATCTTGGTATGTTTCCAAATGGATGTAAGAAGATATTATAAAGGTAGAGGCATGGAGGCAACACTCTAAATGCTACATAAGGATCTATTTTCTCCCATGTGCTTTTATGAATTGGAAGCTCTTTTTCTTTAATTCAGTCTATTCTCTCTATAGTTTTGCACACATCCAAAATCCATTAACAGAAATCTTTGTATGAGCAATTAATTAAATTTCTAATGTGCTCAGTTAAGAAATGCGATGACTAAATATACATAATTTAAAGTCTATTTTTGATAAAATTAATTTGAAAATAGAAATAACAGATGTGACCTAATAAAAATATTGCTTGAAAGCTTAGATACAAAAGTACTGATTGTCATAACTTTAAACTTATTAAATACCAATGATTAATAATGAACTTATTTTTTGAAATTCAATTTAGGCTTTCTAATTTTAAATGGTGAATTAAAGATGTATGGAGACATGTTTGTTTCTTTTCTCATTTTCCTCCTAAATTCTTATTGAAATTAGAGTAAAAATGGACAGAGGGATCAAACCTGTAATTGTTCTGTCAGCTGAACTATTGATGAATTCCTGGTACACACCAGAAGTTATAGCCAGAAAGTGCAGATGACACAGCTGAAACAGGGATGAGACCCCAACTCCCACACCCCAACACACACCTCATGCCTAAGCAGATGGATTGTGCTAATGGGGATGGAAGAAACCAAGAAACCATGGTATTTTTAAAAGACTGTTTAAGAATCTGCCATGACAGCACCACCTTCACTTCCTTCAACATGGAAATAACTGACTACAGAGGTATTTACAAGAAGCTAAACCAGAAAACAATTCAATTAGACTGAGTCCCTCAGAAATGAGCCAAGCCCAGATGAGGTCAGTGAATCCCCAGCCTTAAAGCTCAGGACACAGTAAGGAGTACTGTTTTAAGCCATTGAGGTTTGAGGTGGTTTATTGTTGCAGCAATAGCTAAGGGACATAAAATTTGTAGAGCCCACTTGATCTTATTGAAATCATTGATCCCAGAGGCAGCATAGCCTGACCTCAGGGACATTTGGTACTTTTGACTTTCTAGACATATGAGATGTGTGCAATTAAGCACCCTGCGTTCTATGGTTGGAATGGGCTGGTGTTGGTGTTAAGCACCCGAGGGCGTACAAGGAAGACACAACTAGCAAACTGAATCCACTGAAATAAACAGATTCACATGAAAAATCCAACTCAGTTGCTTGAAAAGATGTATTGACCACAGGTTGATATCAGACTGTTAAAAATAAGACCAATAACTATTCAGTCTCAAATGAACTTTTATTTCTAGCGTTTATTTTATGCCAAAATTACAGACTTTACTTATAAAGTTTATGATTCAAGAGAACAAATAAAGCAATTCTTAATTTAAGGATCAAATCATTCGGTATGACAACTGCTCTAAGCAAGCATTTTATTTGCATTATATGGCCAAGAATGGGGCGCAAACACATGTTCAAAACTTTCCTTCCTGTAACTCATGTTAATTAAGTTTCAACTGTCTTGACATTTACATCTGGGGACTCATGTTTATGGCTCAAGCTAAGTTTTCATAAACTGTAATATTTCCCTTGGCCATGAAATTTTTTAATCTTTCATGAGTGACACTTTTACTAATATAAAGTCCAAGTATTTATAAGGCTTTATTAAATCCATCCAAATTGCATATATTTATATCTATATTTTATATTAAATATTTTATAGGAGCTAAAAATAAAGAATGGCCTTGTGCATCTAGCCATGGTAAAATAATTCAATTCATCTGAGCTTTATTTTCATGCTGTCAGTTTCAGTAAAGGCAAAATATAGACAATCTTATTCGAAACTAATTAAATACTCAAAAGTATTTCTACCACATCACTGTAGAAAATCAGTGTATATGTACAGTATAAAACTTAAGAGTAGCTCTTAATTTCCTATGAAAATAGGAATAATAGCTGTGCTATTATTGTTGCAAAGTCATGTCCAACTCCTTGTGACCCCCACAGACTATAGCATGCCGGCTTCCCTGTCCTTCACTATCCCCTGAGTTTGCTCAAACTCATGTCCGTTGAGTTAGTTATGCTATCTAACAATCTCATCCTCTACAGCCCTTTCTCCTCCTGCCCTGGACCTTTCCCAGCATCAGGGTCTTTTCTAGTGAGTCGGCTCTTTGCATCAGGTGGCCAAAATATTGGAGATTCAGCTTCAGCATCAGCCCTTCCAATGAATATTCAGGGTTGATTTCCTTTAGGATTGACATTGCTGTCCAAGGGACTCTAAAGAGTCTTCTCCAGCACCACAGTTCAAAACCATAAATTCTTTGGTGCTCAGCCAAAGGATTACGGTCCAGCTCTCACATCCATACATGGCTATTGCAAAAACCATAGCTTTGACTATCTGGACCTTTGTCAGTTAAGTGATCTCTCTACTTTTTAATGTGCTGTCTAGGTTTGTCATAGCTTCTCTTGCAAAGAGCGAGAGTCTTTTAATTTCTTGGCTGCAGCTATACTTTGAGGAAATTCTGGGTTGGAAGTGTCCAGTCCTGAAGCTGCCCCCTGCTCCCCAGACCAGTTCAGCTCATGGAACTGGTCATAGTCACAGGGTAGGAGGCGTTTTTCAGAACACTCTTTTTCATAGATGATAGTTCTCCATGGTAGTACTTCTTCAAGACAATATGAATCCAATGCCCTTTTTTCCCTGAAAGAATAAATTAGTTCTCAGGAGAGTCCTGTATCCCAGTCAAATGAGGGATATGTGACCTTCCTAGATTCTCTTTCCAATCCAGAAGTCATTTGTTCTGAGGGTCCAGGGAATTGGAGTCATGTGGTGACTTGCTTCCATGACATTGCTGGCTCCCAGACTTTGCCACTCTACAGCCTCTGATAATGAAGTAGAAGGTCTGGGGGAGGACTCAGGAGGAGGTTTTAAAAGTTACTTGCCTGAAGAGAAGGGTCCATTAAGTACATTTTTTAAAACATTCCAATAACATCTTTCAATAAAATTTCTACTCACTAGGTAAATTATAGGAACAGAAGCATAAAAGATATTCTAGTAAAATTCTTATATTTCATGTCTCTAATATCATTATGCTTTACAAATTTTATCATGTCCAGTATTCAAATTATTTTATTTTTATGTATCCAATTCCTTACAAAATCTGTCTGTACTTAATCAAGTCTCTGACCCATTTGCCTTCTTGTCTCAGCATTTATATTCCCTGCTATTTTGTAAGCTTCTATGTGCCTGAGTCACAGACAGGCATCTTTTAAATGTTTTCTAATGTACACTCTGCCTTAAATTTAAACAACAGTGGCAGCAAACCCCACCTAAATGGTGAGAATCTGACAAAGGTAAAGCAGGTGTATAAACCTGGTTATGACAGCTGCAGAAGTAGCCAATTAATTTGTCTTTCAATTTTCTAGGATTCAGTGCAAAGAGGAATGAGTCTTAGCCACAAGGCTGACCTGTGATGTGACCAGATCCCCAGATACGGTACCAGGCTCTTGGCCTGTTCTCAGATAAACGCACTCCATGAGGACCTCACAGAGTGAACCCTGAGTATGACATTAAGTAACATCTTAAACAGAAGGGTATATCCATGGGGTTGCTCTTTTAAAAATCTTTCAAAGATAGATGATGGTAATAATGCAGAAGTGTGTTTCAGAAAAAGCTGTTCTCTGCTGGGGCCAAAGCATGCTTCACATATTATTTATTTCATCCTGATGAAAGTGGCATTAAGCTCACACTTTATCCTGCTTCATTGAAAATTAAATTAGGGGATCAAGAGAAATCTAGGAATTAACATTCCTATAGAGCATCCTTAACAATTATTGTTTCCATCAAATCTAATTTTATTCAAAAACAACATAAGTAAATTCATATCAAGTGTTCTGAACAAAACCTGATGTGATGGTACTCTGTCTTGCAGTGGGAGAGGGGACTCCTATGACTCAGGAAAAGAATGGAGCTCTTATAAAAGGAGAATATCAGACAAGGATTCAGGTCTGTGCATGGAGACCACTGAAGACCCATGGGCAGAATCCAGATTTTATGCAAAACAGTAATCACAGAGCTGCTTCAGAACAGGATTACATGATTGAGACAAGCAAGTTATGTACCATAGAACATAGTTGCCAGTATCAGCCCAATGAGATGTATGTGAGGGCAAGCAAACAAATGTACGACTAGACGTGAGAGTTTTCCGTAAAACTTTATAGAATCAGTGAAACTTCTTGGTTTATTCAGAATTTAAAGGATAGAATCATTACCAACATCAGACGTTAAAAATTTCAGAGATCATAAAACGCACACTCACACACAGAGAACTAGAGTACAGACACACTGGAGAAACGTGTTGCCAAATTTTCTGGCCAAGTAAAGCCAGAAAACATAAAGCTTATGTCTCTTTATTTTTAAATTTTAATTTTATTGACTTATGATTGATGTACAATATAATATTTGTTTTGTATACAACATAGTGATATGATCTTTTTATACATTATGGGATGATCACCACAATAAGTCTAGTTACCATCTGTTACTATACAAGGCTATTGATTATATTCCCTGTGCTAGACATTACACCCCCCCACCCCCTGCCCATTGTTCTGACAACCACTACTTTGTTCACTATATATACTAGTCTGTTTCTATTTTGTTGAGTTTCCATGTTTTGTTTTTCAGATTCCACATATAAGTGAAATCATATGGTATTTCATCTAACTTGTTTCACTCCAGTGCTTGTTAGACATGTGGCCTTGGCAAATCACTTAATCTCTACCCCCAGATGATTGTCATATTACTTGCCTCACAGAGGAGTTGTGAAAATAAAGTTAGTTGAAGAAATTCACATCAAGTGATCCAGACAAAGCTGGGCCCAAGAGATAAGTCAATCACTGCTAGTAGTTATTGGGTGTAAATTCGCATGATAACACACAAAACATCACCATAAGTCTAATGAAAAAGTATAAAAAAAAAATTTTGCTGTATTTTAAGAGATTCGGATACTAGAAAGACTTATCAACCCATTCATGCTTCTCTCAAACAATTAATTATTAGGTACCTGCTCTGTACTGAATATTGCCTTTAGCGTTGGAACCACCTAAAAAGATAAAATTTTAAAAGAGAATAACAAAAAGACATATTTGGGTTTAAAAAAAAAGTTAACATCTCCATGGTCAGTGAAACTATCTTCCGAGCAATGAAGAAAACTATGGATTTGTCTCTCTGGACTCTAGTTCTTAAAGTGAGTGACCACAGATAATCAGGAGGTGGGCTCCCAAAGGATACTGGGAGCCTCATGGGAGAGAGTCACCTGGGTACAGGGCTGTGGTTAAGACCCTTCCACAGACAAATTCCAGGGGCTGAGTGGAAGCTGATACTGCATCCAGAGGTTGTGCTATGCTGTCATTCCAGGTGATCACCAGTCTATGATCTAATACGCAACCAAGAGACTGGAGACTGCCCAGTGCCCCCTCATACATGTATTTATATACAGCTGAGGAAGGAACAGTGATGGATACCTGTGCCCTTGGAGAGCAGGGACTATGTCTGCCCACTTTAAAGCTGATGGGGTACCAAAGGAAAATTCCTTGCCTCCTTAAAAGGGAAATTGGTCTACACACTGCAACACAATAAAGAATTGTAACTTTATTAGAACCTAAGATAAATTGGACTAAAAAGAAAGCCATTATTACCAATCAAGACCTAGCTTGCTCATGGTTGTGATTTCAGGATGATACATATGTCAAAACTGATCAAGTTGTACATTTTAAATATGTGCAGTGTATTATATGCCAACTAAATCCCAATAAAACTGTCAGAAACTAATCTTTGTCTTATTAAATTACCTGTAGAATTGGGGCTCATGAAAAGGTCATAACATTTCTGGATAATGTTCTTGTTTATATGTTAGAAAAACTGTAACGTATTGTGACTTGATTAAAACTTTATGTATTTCAAACTGTAGTTACCAGAATTATTTCTAAACATGAGACAATTCTTTTATCCTCAAAATTCAGTGAGGAAGAGTTTTAAACTTTTTGTGCTAGAGTCAGTAAATATTACCATATCATTAAAGTGCTTTGGTAGCATTTAAACATTTTTTGCTTAAAATTTTAAATATTTAAAGTAGTTAATATTTCAGAATCAGTAATAAGTTATACAAAAAGAAACATTCTCCAAATTCTGAGCAGAATCAGATTGTTTCATTCCTTGGAACTTTCCTGTAGTTCCAATATCTCTCCAATATCTCTAATAATGTGACCAATATCTCTCATAAACATAGATCGACCACCAAGGCTCATAGTGACTTTCACTAGTTGACCAGAATAACTGGTTAGCAGTTGGTTACTTGTCTAACAAATATTTAACAAACAGCAGTTAAAGACAAGAGGCTACAGATACAGAACTGAAAAGAGATACCCTCCTTGTTCTCCTATATAATTCAGATACTAGAACATAATTGCATTGGTCTACATCTGAAATGTTTAGAAGTCACAACTCCATCTTAACAACTAGTAAAAAACTGGATAGACTAAAAAAACCAACAACTCTTCAGGGAACTGGAAGAGAGAGTAGGACATAGGGCAAACTGCTGGCCCAAGATTTGAGTGACATTCAGCAGGATATATGCCCCCAAGCTCCCCATACACCTAGATGTATTATTTTCAAACTACTACAGAAAATAAAAGATAAAGCAAAAATCCTGAAAGAAGCTAGATGGAACAAAACCATGTTACCTATAGAGGAATGAAGGTAAGAAATATACCCAACGTTTCAGAAAGCATGAAAATGACAAGAGAATAAATTGAAATATTTACAGTTTTGAGGGAATAAAATCACTCACCTAGAACTCCTTATCCTGTGAAATTATCCTTTAAAATGAAGGAAATATAAAGAATTTTTCCAGGCAAGCAAGAATTGAAGGAATCAGTTATGAGAAGACCTGCCTTGATTTAAAAAAAGTTACAAGAGGTTCTTTAGAAAGAATTAAAAATGATAAGTATCAGAAATATGAATTTACATTTTAAAATCTATTTAAAAATCCAAACAAATATGGATTTACAAGAAAGGGAAGATCATTGGAAAACAGGAACGGTGAAGGTTAAAAGATATTTTCCCTTTTTTAATTGAACAGGTAAGAATTCAAAAAATATCACCAATAGTGTATTAAAATATGTATGTTTATGGTTTTATATGTGTGTGTGAAATAAAATAAAGGAAGAATACAAGGGATAGGAGGCAGGAACTAGAATAACTTTGTTGTTATAGGTACTCAAACTATGCATGATGTGTAAGTGTTATTTGAAAATGGATCTGGATTAACTACAAATGTATACTGTAAATTCTTGTATACTCACTTTCAAAAGTAAACAGAAACTCATATGCTAAAGGGAGAAAAGGGAATCATAAAATGTACAATTAAAACCTTAAAAGGAAGAATAAGAGCAAAAGACAAAAATAACAGACAAGGGCAACAAAGAAAAAACAGTGCTAAATGTGGTAAATACAAATCCAACTATATCACTAATCACTTTGAATGTCAATAGTCTAACTGCATCAGTTAAGAGTGGCTCAAAAAGCAGAACCCAAATATATTTTGCCAATTAAAAAATCTCACTTTATATATAAAGACACATATAGAATAAATCTAAATATATAGAGAAAAATATACCATGCAAACACTAATTAAAAGAAAGGAGTAGCTACATAATTTCAACAAAGCAGGCTTTAAAGCAAGGAAATTTATTCAGCATAAAGAAGGGCATTACATATTGATAAATGGGTCAGTTCTCCAAGAAGACATAACAATTCTTATCTTGTGTATGCTTAACAACAGAACAAATTGCAGGAGGCAAAAACTGATAGAACTGCAAAGACACATATAGAATAAATAAACTTTACCCTCATAGTTAGAGACTTCTACATCCCTTCCTCAGAAATGGATAGATTCAGCCACCAAAAAAGTGACCAATATCTTTCATAAACACAGATCCTCAACAACAACAAAAAAATCCCTCATAAAATATTGGCAAATGAAATTCAACATTGTATAAAAAGAATTATACAACATAAATAGAACTTACCCCAGATATGCAAGGATGACTCAACGTTTCGTAACTAATGAATGTAATCCATCACATCAACATAATAAAAGAAAAATCACATGATGATATGAATAGTTGCAGAAAAAAGATGTTTGACAAAGTCCAACACTCACTCATGATAAAAGTCCTCAGTAAACTAGGAACAGAGGTGACCTTCTTCAACCTGCTAAAGTATATTTGCAAAACCACTCCAGCTAAGATCATACTTGACTTCTCTGATGACTCAGATGGTAAAGAATTTGCCTGCAATGCAGGAGTACTTTAGGTTAATGATGAAAAACTCAAAGCTTTTTCACCACTAAGATGAAGTACAGAGAAAGGATTTCCTTTCCACTACTCCTTTACAGCATTGTACAGAAAATCCTGGCTAATGTAAAAGACTACATAAGAAGTGTAAAGACAAGAAAGGGAGGAATAAATTGTCTTTGTTCACAGATAATATATTATTTATGTGAAAAATCTAAAAGAACTGACCAAAACCTCCTGGAACTAAAGTGATTACAGCAAGTTTGTAGGACACAAAATTAATGTACGAAAGTCAGTCACTTTCCTATGTGCTATTAATGAACAAAAGGAATTTGATATTAAAACAATACTATTGTGTTCAATTCAGTTCAGTCGCTCAGTCATGTCCAACTCTTTGTGATCCCATGGACAGCAGCACATCAGGCTTCCCTGTCCATAGCCAATTGCCAGAGTTTACTCAAACTCATGTC